>JABXWE010013554.1:0-12048 GCA_014611495.1 Limonius californicus
GGCCAAGGGGGTCGTCTCCTGGACTGGTTTTAATGCCAGTGCAGAGCGTTCTTTACCCTTGTATTTAATTAATTACAAATTGGGTATTGCGTTTACACCGTGTGTTTCATTAACCGTTGACATATATGTCCGACGCCCAGCCCATCAAAACTTTGTGCAAATCCGAGTAACATTTTTTCATGCACAATGTTTATGCCTAACATGTGTGGAACAGTAAACTTGTTATTCCTAAGCTGAATGAAGGTTCTGTTTGCCTTGTACCGCCACGTCAAATCAGTATTTATGTTGATTTGAATTTTACCAAGAATTTCAGTCCCAAATCGGCTTGCATGCCAGCCCCTTGTACCCTTGCGGCTCCTACCCAACCCCTCACTGCCCCCACCGATGGCTACCGCCTATGCGATAATCTACTTTCCCTTGTTACAACATTCACCCGTTTGAAATTCTGTTCCAATTTTTTACCATGTTTGTAATTCTGTTAGACTACAATACTACAAAAGGTGACTTAGCTTTGTTTGTTTGATCGTCTACGCCCCGAATGCCTCCCTGAAAGCCTCAATCTTCTCACCCGCACTAGAGAACGCAAATCCTCCTTGGAACAGGTGTACGCCAGGTGAGCGCGATTGCCTACACATTACACTTGTTTCTCGCACCGAAACAAACCCAGCAGCCCGCCCGAAGGAACCCCAAGCATGCCCGTTAAGCCCGCTTATTTGCAGTATTTTCATGCGGAGACGCGGCCAAAGACGACCACTCCGGTCGACCGCTTGAGTCGGAGTCCTCAAGATGTAATCGAGAGAATACTAAACCAAAACTCACAATGAGCAGGGCACATCTGTAGAAGAGAGTGTCATAGCTGGATTAAACTAGTAATCTAGTGGAGAGCAAGACTAGAAAGACACATAAGAGAAGACCATCCATGAGATGGTCAGATACTATTAAAAAAATTGCCGACTATGACTATATACGAAAAGCACAAGATAGGTCAATGTCGCATTCGGTACATCCAAAGAGGGATTGCTGTACACGGTGTCACATAAATCGCGATAGAACAACTAGTAGTGCATACTAAATATAAAACAGCTAACATTTTTAAGCACGAAAGAAAGTGAAAACTTGGCAAGTGTGTAATATGAATGTTGTATGCTCTACGGAAAATAATTTTGCAGTTACTATGGAAACTATAAAAAAATATTTATTACTAATACATAATTATCTATTATTATCTAGGCTAGTCGACTCTTTCGACAACGCAGATCAGCTATTAAACTCATTTCCACACCACCATGAGGTAGAGTTACCGGCGCATTTTTATTTATGTCGTGTCTCCAATAGGTCTAACCCACAGCTGAATAAAGTAGTTGTCAATTCTTTTCAGTACCTAAACGCAAATTACTTATAAACAAAAATAATAAAAGTAACGGACAGGGAGAAGGACGAAATTAAAATATTCTGTAAATTAATGGAACTGTTCAAAATAATTACCACCTGCAAATCTCACTGCAATTAAAATTTGTACTCGTTGGAGCATGTGTTTAAAGTTACAGCCGCTTTGTTGATACGATTTGTTAAATTGTCCACATTGTTCACTGGTAGGAGATATACCAAATCCTTCAAGTAACCCCCAAACATAAAAACCTAAGGGCGTTAGATTAGGTGACCTTGGCGGCCAAGTTATAGTACACCCAAGACCATTCCACCGATCTGAAAAATTGTCAATTGTCCTCAAAATATTGCGAAAAATTCGGATTTTCCTGATGTTGATTTAACAGCCAACCATTCACAGTACCTAGCTCTAATTCAATGGTAATAAGTGCTGCACGTTCGTTTTTCGTAAAAGGTATAGGCAGTTGTCGTGTAATATTCTGTATACTGTCAAGTTTGGTATATCTACAATTCGACAAATACCACGTATGCTTCTCGTAGGCTCCCATTCAATTAAATGTAACACATTTTCTTCAATATTCAGCAGTCTTATCATAAATCGACGACCACCACCATCTCTTTTTGAACCAACATTTCTTCTCTCTCTCTCTCTCTCTATCTCTCTCTCTCTCTCTATCTCTCTCTCATTCTCTCGTAGTCTTGGTCAGTTTGTTTTACAACTGTGGGGTTTGGATGTCTTCTATTTGGATAGCGTTCAGCGTATAGCCTTGCCGATGCAATACCATTACCACCAACCTTTCTAAGAATCCACATCATGCCAGTGTACTCAGCAAATGTGTGTTCGGCAGTCTTATCATAAATGGACGACCACGACCATTTCTTTTTGAACCAACACTTTCTCTCTCTCTCTCTCTCTCGTAGTCGTTGGTCAGTTCTTTTAACAACTGTGGGGTTTGGATGTCTTCTATTTGGATAGCGTTCAGCGTATAGCCTTACCGATGCAATACCATCACCACCAACCTTTTTAAGAATCCAAATCATGCCAGTGCACTCCGCAAATGTGCGTTCCATTAATACAAGTGAAACGGATTTTACAAAAAACAACCGAAACATGTATTTGACAACTGTAAAATTCAGAACATCTGTGTCACATTAAATAGAAGTCATAATCAGCCTTGCTTAGATTTGACTTGATGCCATATTTACCTCTCATGTTTTCAACAAAATCTGCAATTTGAACTTTTGCAGAAGTCATTTTTATTGTAAATATCTTAAGTGTATTGATAAAGAACTGCTTTCATCGATAATATCTATTAGTTTAACTTTGTTGTTAAATATACATGGCATTCAAATTCCTAACTTCAAGAAATTAGCCTGCGAAAAATAAATATTTTAGTTGTTTTGTGTTCAGCAAGCACTGCTGAACAACGCTACGCGGCATTCATCTCAAATTATGGGGCACTGCCTATAAGCAGATTGATAGATAGTATATGCACTTATCAAAGTATCGCTTTGGAATTTATCATGAAAAGGGAAATATGAACTTTCAACATCAATTCACAAAGCTTCCATTGCTGTGTGGTCTGTGTTATCAATACTGAAATGAATAATCAGGATAATCAAGCGAAACAATATACAAATTGCCATTAGAGCTTTGTTAGCCATACAAAATCCTCATTCGTGGGGCTAATCGTAACCTAGAACAATTATATCATAATGAAAATGTAGATTCCCTCATTGCACTGGATATTGAACCGTGGTGTTAATAAATTGCCTTTAGTTAGCATTATAGCCTTTATTATCATCTATTCATGTTTCAGCAATCATTCAGTAATTGCACCTCCAAGCATTGAAGCTTTAATCCCAAGGCTTCCACGACCGAGAACTTTAAAGAAACAAACTTCGTAGCAAATAACAATATCTGCTCTCAATGGTGTCACTGGAGGTAGTTGCATATTCGTTCACACTGAAAGTTTAAACAAATTCTGAAATTCTGCGTGAACTTGTTTTGGAGCGCTCGAAGTGTAGGCCATTACATGCTCAACTTATTACAAATTTTCAGCCGTGGAGTTCGTAAATTATTTCTTTCCTTCCAAACGCGAATTAATAAAATATGAACGACTTTTCTCGTCACGCCATCTGGAACGTTCTTCGATGAGAGTTTTGAGAGAAACGTGTACATCTTACATGAAAATTAGATAAGGTTTTGGGAGAAGCTAAACAGAATGCGCATTAACACATCACCTCGTGAGTACCGGATTTATAAAATTAAGCCGCTTAGTATTTGGAAAATGTTTAGGAAATAGTTTGTGCATTTTGGGACAATATCAAATATTTGATGACGCTTCCTTACAACAGGTTGCAGTAGCCATCATGCTAATTATACGATGGCTACCCATTACTCTAGGATATATTGAAACTAAAGGTAAACATAGATTTAAAACAAAATGTTATAATGCAAATTATAAAATCTAAAAATGGATATTATTTTATAGTATTCCAGTGTCAAAGGTAAGAAGAAGTTTTTAAGGAAAACATATTTCAACTACATCCATACGTCATGCTCGGGCCATTTAATGAGTTGAGAGTTACGAAAACAAAAGTATTAGCCCAATAATAAGAGTGAACGTGAAAACAGAAGCCATTTAAGTTTTACTGAAATGATAATATATTTTTGAACAAACAACAACCCAAGATTGCTTTTTACAAGGGAAGACTTTTAAGTCATCTACCTAGTCCTGAAAACAAGTTTGATGGTAATTATTTACTGTAAGATATTTAAATATCACAAAGCAAGGTATACCTATAAAACACAACTATAAATAAGAGCTATAGAAGAAAAAGTTCTACTTAGGAAGTACGCGACATAAAATATTACACTAACAAATCATATTTTGAATATGTGCTTTGAGAAAATGGTTCACGAAACTAAAACTTGTAGAACTATCACGTCATCTGTCATATTGTTTGTAACATTTTTCATTTTGCTCTTACTGCGATTTTTGGGTTTTTATCTATTTGTAGCTATGTATTTTAAAAAGTTTCCAATTGTTGCTTTTGTATGCCTGTTACGTTCGTTATAAATTTGCCGCTCTATATGAATTAATTCCGTAATATGTTTGCCGCTTCGTAAGAAATTTATAACGTTATTTGAATTGCCATTTCTAGGAATGCCTTTGTTAAACAGTGCTAGTATTCAGGAATTGTTTTTCGGCTTCTCCCGAAGGTCGCACGTGTTAATTTTCTTTCTAGAACATTTCATCACATGTCGAAATATGGTGTAATTTTTGTGGGGGAAGGTGCAGATTTCCGTTGCGTTTTTACGTCAGTCAGCCTTAGACCGTTCCTGGGTCCGGTTTTTCCCAAATTACATCTTAAGGGAAGGGCCGTAAATAAATCGAGTGGGCAACAAGCTTGGGTCCGAGACGAACCTTCATGTAAAGCGGGTTTTTTTCGCGGCACCTGTTAAATTAAGTATCGTACCAAATATTGCTTTAAGCAGTTAGTATCATTTCGACAAAGTGAGTCGGATCTATATCAGTTTTAACAGTGTAGCCTGATTACAGAACAATCAATTGTGATTGTTTTTTTTTCTTCGATTCATTCGGATAAAAAGCATTGGAACCCGTGAAAAGGTGATTGTTGGGAATAATCAACTTCCCCAGGAGCGTATCTACCCACGTTTCGCCTCCCCCCTAGTTTCCTGAGGCCTTCTACATCGCAACAATAAGCCAGCGTTTAGTCATAGATTCTTTAGGTTAAAATAAACGGATTAAACCTAATATACCTTAGGCAGAAAGTCCTTCCTTAAGAAGTTATAGGGCCTTAAAGTTCAATTTTTTATTTTTTCTTTTTATTGTAATTTCCACAAATCTAAAGATATTTCTTTCAAATTTGGTACACATACTTACAATTATGTAGTAAAGTGGCAGCAATATTTTCATAAACCAGACTTAACTTTAAGAGGCACTTAAGGTACCACTCAAATTTTATATTAGCTCTAACTTTGTTATTAGTGGAAAATTTTGCAGTTTTCTTTTATTTTCTGAAAGAGAATTAAAAAGTACATAAATAAGGTACTCTTAGTTCAAACGCGTAAAGGCAACCGTTTGCCTTAAAATGCTTGTGCAAGTTTTGAGTTGCCGTTAGGACGTGCAATTATCAGGTAGCCAAGATCACAAAAACAATGGGTAGTGCTTGTTACAACAGAAAATAACAATGCTAAGTCAATTAAATACCTTGGTGTCATAGAAATTTTATTTTAAATTTTTGTTTTGTGTTTACGTAAATGCGGCGACATAACGAATTCTCCAATGCTGAAATGAGAGATACGGTTTGCGTTTACGCTCAAAAAATAAAATTTCTATTACGGCAAAGTATTTAATTGACTTAGCATTGTTTTTTTTTCTGCAGTAACAAGCACTACCCATTGTTTTTGTGATCATGGCTACCTGATAATTGCACGTCCTAACGGCAACTCAAAACTTGCACAAGCATTTTAAGGCAAACGGTTGTCTTTACGCGTTTGAACTAAGAGTACCTTATTTATGTACTTTTTAATTCTCTTTCAGAAAATAAAAGAAAACTGCAAAATTTTCCACTAATAATATTGGTTAGAGCTAATACAAAATTTGAGTGGTAGGTTAAGTGCCTCTTAAAGTTAAGTCTGGTTTATGAAAATGCTGTTGCCATTTTACTACATAATGGTAAGTATGTGTACCAAATTTGAAAGAAATATCTTTAGATTTGTGGAAATTACAATAAAAAGAAAAAATAAAAAATTGAACTTTAAGGCCCTATAACTTCTTAAGGAAGGACTTTCGCCCTAAGGTATATTAAATTTAGTCGGTTTATTTTAACCTAAAGAATCTATGACTAAACGCTGGCCCATTGTTTCTGAGACACCCTGTATTAGTTTTTATAATTGTATGATGCGGTCTGCTAAAAAACCCTCCATTTCCTGTTCGCCTCTGTATTCTGCAAAATGTGAGATGCTTGTTTTCAATAGAACGGCAACCCGAGTAATAAGAAACCCACCTACTTTTCCTGCCTTATCTCTGCAGCCGTTGAATTAGCTGCCTGATAAGAAGTTTGCAGAGTGTTACATTTTTACTTGTAATATTAATGATTTTGGTTTTTAGTCTTAGTCTGTAACTACAAGGCTCCGCACTTAGGATAAACTTCTACTGTCAATAGAAAAAGTTTTTAGAAGTTGTTTCGGCCATAGCTTGCACGAAACTCCCGAAAGACACTCCTTTAATAATAGACTTAATAACAGCAAGAGAGAAAATCCCTGGTCAGTATGACCTTGCGAGTTTTGTTTCTGTTTGTGTGGTCGTGTATTAAAGATTGAATATTTCGAACTCCTATTCAAAATTTTGATGAACTGAAACAATGAATTACTTGGAAGGTATAGAAATAAATATAATATTTCCCAGCTTTTGGAGAACGCTTCTTCTTCTTCTTCTGTGTATAGCCCAATGGCCTGGTAATTCCCTACAATCGAGAAGTTCTGTAAACCCTCTTTGCACGTATGACGGGCAGGAGGCTAACCTAACCCGTCGAACAAAGAAGAGAAGTTTCCCTACATGGTTTAAGATTGTCAAAGATGTTTGTATGACAACCGGGACCGACGGCTTTACGCGCCCTCCCAGCGCGGATTATGCTGGACTGCGCATACCGTATGATCGGCGTCTGCAGAGCGCCGCTATGCAACCAATTTTTTTGGAGAACGTATTAGATGTTAACAAACGGAGTTTAGAAATGTATTAAAGGATTGAATACTGTGATTAACTTATATAAATTTAATAAAAATAATAACATTACTAATTTAATGCAAATCTTCTTTCTCTTTTGTCAATCTATTACTGGATGTCAGCGATCATTCTGACAATTATGAGAAGTTCTATAGTTGTCGATGAGAACCATATTCTGAGATTCTTCAGCTAAGAGCTGCGCCTCCTACCGGGGCATCTTTTCCTGTCCAGTTTCCTTGTGGCACCAGCTGAAGTAGTCCATAACTGATGCTCCTTTCTCATAATGTCTTAATCATTCAAATTTCCTTCGTTTAACTGTGTTCATAATTTCCATCTTTTTGTCCAGTTGTTCTAATACAATTTTGTTTGTGACATGTTTGGTTCAGGTTAGTCTCAAGATACGTCTGCACAGCCACATCTACTGAGGTAAGTAAATTTGGCGACTTTGTCAACTGCCTTCCGGTAATAGTTGGCCTTGTAGGATAAGGTTTCTATTTCTAACCATCAATTTCGTCTTTGCTATGTATATGCCAATGTCATATGATCTGTTATTTTGTCACACTCTGTCCATCAGTACTTACAGGTTTTCTAGATTTTCTGCGAGTATGATGGTGTCATCGACGGACCAGATAATATACATTCTTTCCCCGTTTACTCGTATTCCTGTCGATGTGTTCTGCAGAACTTGGTTAAACATATCCTCAAAATAAATACTGAATAAAAAGGTGTTAAAACGCAGCCCTGGCGTACACCATGTTGGGTTCGACTGGTTTCTGATACTGCTCCCTTATGTTTCACGTGGGCTGTGTGTTTCCAATAAACATTTTTTATAATGCGAATCTTTATCATCTATCCCAATTCCTTTCATTGTTTCTAGAAGTGTATGGTATTGTAGTCTATCAAACGCTCTCTCATAATCTACGAAGCATATGTGAGCATTACGGTTCACATTTCTACAACTGTATTAGAACTTGCATACAAAATATTGCCCCGCGTATTCCGTTTACCTTTCGAAAGCCAAACTGAGTCCCTTATGTTCTTCGCAAAGCGCGTTGATGTATGATTTTTAGGAAAACTTTCAGAAGGTAGACCATAAGGCTAATAGTTCAATAATTACTGCATTTCTTAAAGGCTTTTTTGGCATAGCTATGAACGTATAGTTGAGCCATTCTTTAGGGATATTGCCTGTATTTTGAATATTGATTTCGTCTAATAATTTCAAAAATAAATTCTCATTGTATTTAATCAGGACCAGGCGCTTTTACGTCGTTTGTGCGGGATATTGCTTTCTTAACCTCGTCCTCTGTGTTGCTTGGACCAGTTACACAATCTGATATAGCAATGCTTGTCCGTTTGTCTTTGAATAATTCTTCTTAATATTCCTGCCACAATTTAATTTGTTTTTAATTTACCCGGTGGTTGTGGTTTATAAAGTCCTGCTGCTTCCTTGACTTTCTTATGTAAATTGAAGCTATCGTATATCTCTTCCAGTTCATCTATTTCATCGCACTTTTCATTTAGTCATTTATCTTTCGCATGTCTTAATTCCCTTCTTATTATTCTTTGAATGCTATTGTATTCTGTTTTAATTATCTGTTTTGTCTTTCTTCTATTCTCCGTCAATAATAATATATATTCAGTCATACATGGTTTTCTTTGTTCCTTGCATTCGAATACAAATAGCTCATTAATCTATTGCTTATTGGTGTTTAACTATTATTTGTGATATAAGCTTTATTAAACACGAGACAAACCATCTAACCAAAAGGTTATTGGTTGCCTAACGTTCAATTTCAATTTACACTGCAGGAATTAAGAGACAACATACGGTTATCAAGCCATAGCCACCTCCAAAAAGTTGAAGTTTCGAACACCCATTCTTATTCGTTGCAGAAATATATCCGAATACCTTTTGCATGTAACAAGTAAATTTTCCGTAGTTGTGTGGCTAAGTGCTTAATACAGTGTTATCATCATAAATTTCACAAAGCAATGTTCACGAATACAGAGAGAAATTTGTATATCCGACGTTAATTACTTAATGCTGATCTTGCAAAATGTAGTATTTGAATACTTTTAAAATGCACACCGAAATTCCATTAAACTATAAATTAATCAAGAACAACTAGAAATGAACTGAATCAAGAGGCGGTCATAGACGATGTTATTAAAAATTTGCACACTACTCCGCGATAGTTATGCAGAAATTATGTAATTATCAGGACATCTGTAAAAAGAATACTACAAAAAATGTATTATATTAAGCAATTCATATTTAAAATACTTTACAGTGTGCATTTGTAAAATTTTCTATAGAGCAATAAAAACCCAAGTCCAAGACATCCTTGCAATTTTAAAGTCTTATCTTAGATTAATCTGTAATTACAAAAATGTAAACTTTATAAAATTTTTAACTGTCATACATTATTAATTAACAGTTTACATTTCAAATTATTAGATTATTTATTTAATTATTTATTAGAAATTTAAAATTATTACTTTATTTTGCCAGTGTTTGTCTACACTTCTAGTTAACTTTATTCAAGGTTACATTGCCGTCTCAAGTGTTCTGTGGTCCCTGTGGTCGACGTAGTGAGGTTATTCAGTTATGGACTATGTAAATAAACGTTTATTTAAAATACAATTGCTGCATACACATTTACAGAACTAAAGGATTTTACAAAAGATGTTGAAAATGTTGACCATTGTTTTCCAATCATAAATTCAATCTTCTCTTAAGATTTCCAAGCACATTCACCAGAGAATTAGGGATAAGTTCATCTAACTTTTGTGAAATAGCATTTTGTAAATCTTCTACATTCTATGGTCTATTACTAAAAATATGTTTTATTTTTAGATAAAGAAATAGAAATAAGTCCGGAACTGTAAAATCGGATGACCTTGGTAGAAAAAAATGTCTACTAATTAACCGATCATCATAAAATTCCTGTAAAAATTGTATGACACGTATTGTATTGTTTTAGCAGCATGTGCTGTAGCACTAGCCTAATGGAAGCAAGTATTTCTAATTTCAGTATCATGAAGTTTATTGAAAAAGAGGAATAAGATATTCTTAAGATAATAATCGGAAGTTATATTTTCTGCAGCAAAGGTATAAACTATTCCTCTTCTCGGAAGAGCGATAAATAAATCGATCTTTTGCGAATGTATTGGTGTTTCCTCAAACATATGCGAAGTATGTATTGCCCATATTCTCATATTTTGGCTGTTAAGATACTCATTGAGGTGAAACCAGCCTTCGTCCCTGAACCAAGTAAGATCCAATATGTCATTATTATTTATGTACTAGAGAACCAATGACAATAATATGTTCTGGGTTGGAAATCACGCTTGAAATGCAATCTGTCAATTATTAGTGTATGACAGTTAAAAATATTTATAATGTTTACATCTTTATAATTACAGATTAATCTAAGACCTTAAGGCCCCTTAGGACAGCTGACGGATTTCTTGTTTGCGCCTTTTAGAAAATAATGTAGGCAACAGCTTATGACCGTCTTATCTCTTTATCTATAGTTGTCGTCTGAAGAATTTTACCTGCCTATTCTTATTTTTGGGATAACGAGTAAATATATTTATGACTAAGCTGAGAAACTGGAGTCTTTACTAGGGTCTATTTCGTATGCCAAATTTTGTCTTTATACAAGGTGGACTATTTTTCAAATCGATCTAGCGTGCTTATTAATTATAACAGAGAAAAAGGGTTAGATAATTTCCAAGGGTGTCTTTGACTTGGATTTTTACTGTTCTCTCGGTAGCTTAGCATTAAGTAAAATATCATGTTTCATTATTAAATAAGCATGGCATCACATGCATCATATGTAATTACATATAGTATTAAATTTATCTAGGTTGCTTAGACATATGTATGTCGGGTTGCAGTGTTTGTTTGTCAGGAGCTATAATGTAGCCCAGTTGTTATGTACTCTCATTAGGCATTTTAATAATCAAACCTTACGCTCATCCACAATTTGATCCTAAATTTGTTTCAAAAAGACTAGAATATGTACAGATAAGCTATTAATAAATAAATTGTGACACCGTTATTAAAAGACCGTATAACTAACATTAAATGTAAATTTTGCCTGAGTAAACTTCATAACATTTTTTATGTACTAATATTAAAGTATTTTCTTAACCAACTCAACTAGATAATGGACTCAAAAACATCTATTATTTTTACAACTACCCATTTTTACTTTTCAGTACATTAAGTAGGGTACTTTCAACTTCCACTCTCGCTTTTTATATGTCGACCCTTTTTCTTCTGGGAATTATTTCCACAATTGACCTAACTCGCAAGATAATGGGCACCACTCTTTACTACTGACAGGTGCCACTGTATTTCAACACGTCAGCAAATTGCAACAAAAGTGACCGCGACTTATTTTTATTATCGCATTAAGAGGATTCTAAATAGACCTTGCAATCAAAAAGTAAATGCAACTTTTCACATCGACATACTATTGTATTCCTTTCCCTGGCCCTCCTGTGTTTTAAGACCGTCTGCCTGAAAGCTGTAAAGCGAGCTGTAGCCAATATAATAGACAATACGTATGATATCCAATAAAATCAATTGGTAATAATCTTGGCAGTGTTCTGATTGTGAGAATATTGTTACGAACCCAATTTCCAGAATTATAAATTATTTTATTATTGCTTCATAGCTGTTGGAATGTGACTTCAATTATTTGCATACACAGGTGTGTTGCAAGCAATGAGCTCATTTTAACTCAGCATAATTAAAGCACATTTGATTATTGAATGAAGCAATGAAATAGGAATGCGCTTGATAAGGTAAATTAAACAATATTCATGTAAGAGCTTATGGGTGCAAAAATGAATTAATAAAAAGGCAACTTGAGAGTTGAGGGGGACAGTAAGA
>JABXWE010013555.1:0-10011 GCA_014611495.1 Limonius californicus
TGGCTGTCAAGTCGCTTTGATTTTTATGTGGTGGCTGAAAGTTCAATTGTGCCTTTTAAATATTCAATATGAATAATTACACTAACGCTGAAATGGCCGATATGCATTTTATGTATGGTCGTGCCAATAGAAATTCTTTGGAAGCTAGACAGCTCTATGCAGAGATGTATCCTCAGCGCGTGATACCTCATCACAAAATTTTTGCACGTCTTCACCAACGTCTCTGTGACAGAGGGACTTTTCAAAAACGAAAAACTGATTGTGGTCGTCCACGAGTAATAAGAACGGTGGCACTGGAAGAAGAGGTTCTTAATATGATTGAAGATCGTCCGGAATTAAGTACAAGGCAAATTGCTGAAACACTAAATGTTTGCAATAAACTAATCTGGAAAATTTTAAAGGATCAC
Organism: Limonius californicus; assembly: GCA_014611495.1. Lineage (NCBI taxonomy): Eukaryota > Metazoa > Arthropoda > Insecta > Coleoptera > Elateridae > Limonius > Limonius californicus. The sequence continues at coordinate 408 of JABXWE010013555.1, forward strand.
CAATTGTATCCTTACCATTTTCAACGAGTCCAGGCATATTTGCCGCGAGATTTTCCCCATCGAGTACACTTTTGGCAATGGAATCTTCAAATGATTACCCAAAATGCTCAATTTTTAGAAAACGTGCTATTCACTGACGAATCCAACTTTTCAAGGCAAGGGATTACAAATTTTCATAACAACCATCTATGGGCCGAAGATAACCCACATGCAATTCAAGAAGGTCGGTACCAATATGAATTTTCGCTTAACGTGTGGGTCGGAATTATTGACGAAACTGTTATTGGACCGTATTTTGTACCGTTGAGGCTAAATGGTGCATCCTATACAAATTTTCTCCAGGAGCAGCTTCCCATTTTACTTGAAAATGTTCCACTAGCTATTCGACCACGAATGTGGTTTATGCACGATGGTGCGCCTGCCCATTTTAGCATAACTGCTCGTCAGTACTTGGACGACGTGTATCCAAATCGTTTGATAGGCCGAGCAGGACCTTAACCTTGGCCTCCCAGATCTCCAGACTTAAACCCCTTGGACTTTTGCATCTGGGGTCACCTTAAGTCCTTGGTTTATACGACCCCCATTGAATGTGTAAATGATTTAAGGAATCGCATCGTTGCAGGCTGCGAGACAATCAAAACACACCCGGAATATTTCAACGTTTTGCGCCAATCTATGAGACGAAGACTTGATTCCTGTCTAATGGTTGGAGGTCGTCATTTCGAGCAGTTTTTATAACTGTTCCGTTTGATCTTGTTGTGTTTTTCTTTGTTGTAATACACATAATTTTGTTTTGTTTGTATTTTTAATTTGATATTCTATTAAAACAAAACATGGTACTGGTACATGCCTACATTAAAAGTTAAAACAAGCGGAATAATTTTAAAATACTACGATTGAGGTCATAATTTGTGCAAACAAAACATGACAGCCACCTACTAGATTTTTTCGATTCCATTTGCAGAAGATCCGTGCATGCACGATGTTGTATTTTATTTTTTGATTAAGAAACTATTGCTTTTACGGAAACAACACAAGAGTTAAAAAAGTTTAGCACTAAATCATTCTTTTCAACAGATATTTTTAAATCAAGAAATTTTATTTTGTTAAAAAGTTCTGGTAAAAAATGGAATAGGGGTTGCATGTTTCACCCCTTTAAAAGATCACAACAAAATTTAAAAAAAATCATAGGTAGCGTTTTTATTGGTAGAACACGCCCACAAAATGCCATTTCTTTAACTCTTCAACAATTTCACAAAAGCAAAAAAAACTAATTTTTTTTCTCATTTTTGGAAGCGTGTAACTTTTCAAGGACAGGCCTAAGAGCTTTTGTTTACATGAAAGACCCCCTTTAATTTTCGACAAGGAATCACCCCCTAAAAACTTTCGCACTTATTTGGAAACACCCTGTATATGGTAATTACTTTATAGTAGCTGACCGTTTCATTTTAATGTATGTGAATTCTATAAAATTAACAAAATTGTAGTATTTTTACGATGCAATCCAATCGTACACTCTAAAAAACAAAATAATGTTGTCTAGAGAAATTTGTAGCTATTCAAAAACTAGTAAGCTATTGTAGAATGTTCTTATAATTGTGACATACCTGTTTTTCTCCACAACAAGGAGTATTTGTTGATTTCTATGATGTCAAAATCTTGCATATTTACAATATAAGCTAAGACAATTCACATTGTCTTGTTCTACTGTAACCACACACTTTCTTGGTATATAGCTTGTTCTTTGTGTTAGGGATACTGGACACTGGGAAGAGCCTACGTCTTGAATGTTGTCTACGGATAAATTGGTCAATTCTTCTGTACGGCATGCTCCAGCAATTCCGAAAATTGGTGCTACCCACCTAAAAACAAAAATGATAATACAAGGTATTATTTTACTATTTATGTAAATTTTTACCTTTATCATGAAATGCTCATTATCATCCGCTTCCGCTAAATAAGTCACCACATTTTCCCTTGTTAAGACTTTTGATTTTTTTTGGCAAATAGCCTTCTGAATTGCTTAAATAAAGCGATTAATTTTGGAAATCTACTTATGTCCACATTGTCGTAGATATCCATACAAGCATTGACCATTGAATATTGCTCCCATAAAGACGAAAATTTAAACGTTTTGGCCTTTTCGCCGAAGAATACCAGCAAAACGTTCTCGGTAATGGTTTCTACATTCTTCTCCGTGCACCATATTTTGAAATTCTTGTAGGCCATGTCGTACAATTTCCTTGATTTTGCAGGCAACACATTTTCAAGTACAGCAGCAGCGGCTTCGACAATTTCTTGCGATTCTTCTAGTACTTCCATCACAAAATGCACAAAATTGCACAAAATAGCACAGTCGAACGTAAACAAAAACATTTTTACATAATTTTTCACAGTTGTCATAGCATTGAGTATTTAAATGCAAATTTATCAAATCCATCTCCGGTGTTATTTCTCGCGCTGCCTGAAACAAGCGGTTTTGCAGCGCGATTTTAGGTAACACCATAAAGTGGCGTTAGATCGGGCGAACGAGGCGGCCAAGCAATTGGACCGCCTCTGCCAATCCAGTGGTTAGGAAAATAATGGCCGAGGCATTGAACTATATACCGACCTGGAAGGGAAGCAGACAAGCGTCTCGGTCACGCGGGCTCTAGAATTCGCGCCTGCGCAGGGGTGTGGCACGCGAGTTTTACTGGGTCATTAGCGCATGCGCAGTCAGTAATTTGGTCGCGCCAAATTTCAATTCCAAATTAATACTTCGTGCGGCGTTTGGTGCTTAAGCGAAATGAAAAAAAATGTTATTATGTAAAACAATTATATACAAAAAATTGTTAAAACGTAAAATAATACTAAATTAAAATGCCATATTTTATAAAAAAAATGCTTTTATTCCATGGATATGAATTTAAATATTTATGTGATAAAACTCCGAATTCCACCAACTATATTTTATTTTATAAACAAAAACCTATGAGAAAATAAATACATTAATTTGCTGTTTTATAATGGTGTTATCCTTGTAGCCTTTTTTGTTGAAAATTTTTTAAAGGGTTTTTTTTACTAGAAAGAAACTAGGAAATGTATTAAGCATTTACCCCGATAGTTAAATGATAATAAAATACATATGTGTTTATATCTTTGCTTGAAAAAGCATAATAAAAGATTGTTTTATATACGTATAGCTATTTATTAAACGTTTATATATTATTTATTAATAATTGTACAGCTGCTAGATGAACTTCCTCAGTTGTGGGTTTAGCAAGTTGCTCTCTCCTCTTCCCAACCTTCTGTGTACAACGAAAAGATCTTTGGGAGTTGATCTTTTTGTTGCTTGGACCTTGCGAAGTCACTGGTTGTAACATAACTGAATCACGTCTAAGAGCATCTAAAGTGGGTCTAATTGGGGCAGTAATTGCCTGTATTGCTTTTAATTCTTCGAAAGACGAAATACCCTTGAATATATCCATGAACTCTCCTAACCACTTTTCCTTTTTTTTTATGTAGGGATTTGGCCCCATCTTGCAATTCCATAGGTTGACTTATTGTCTCGACAATTTTAATCGATTCAACGTCTTTTGGATCCATGTCGATGAGTAAATTATTAATTCCGTCATCTACAGAATAAAGAAGAAATTCGTACTTCGTCCAAAATTATTGGCAAAGGAATCTTTCCTGCAATTTTTGCTGCTAAATCCCTTCTTTGCGAGTCCGTCAGAAACAAATGTCCCAGTTCCTGTTTATGTCCTACATGAGTGTTTATAAAAGCAACTTCACAGAGCTTCCTTCCTTTACAGTTGCAACCATGCTAGCTAGGCAAAATCCACCAATTTTGATGGACCCCTGTGTCTTCAAGTGCCTCACACCTTTTGCTCTTGACGTGAACTGACCTGACCTGTGGCAGGTATACTTGATCCTTGTATAATGTTCAGACTTATATGATTGTTGCGTTTGAATAAAAGATGATAAAGTTTCCCCTTCTACATTAACTTTCCACGATTGGAACTGATCAAAAGAAGGAAACTCCTGATTTTAATTCTCAATTTGAATATTGTGGATACCTTGATAATGACTTATCAATTTTTCTCTGGTTGCATTGCAATACTCACACAGGGTGCAGTTCAATGGTTTTTTTGGTGTCAGTTTACCTGTAAATTATAGAAATTATAATATACGCACTACACAGGCTAGTACGACACGATAAAAAAACTTTCTGTAAAATATTTATTAAAAACAATTTTAAATCATTGCAAACATTATTTTATCATGGTTTATGTACAATTTTGCAAACAAATTATGTGTTGTATAAATTATTCTTGTAATGAAGTTCAGTGTATTTTATTAACCTGCATGTTTATTTCTAATATGAAGTAATAGATTTTTTTTGTATGTAAATGTTTTGTTGCACTCATTGCAACTACAATTAGCCACCGATTGACGGAGTTTGGCAGGGCATAAAATGTCCAATTTATCTAAAAGCATAAACAAATTATTTTAAATCAACTTTGAAGCTTAACCTAAAAAATAATTTACCTGGATGCTTTCTCTTTACGTGAACCCGTAAATTTGATAATGTTGAAAAACGTTTGTTGCATTCAATACACACTGTCGACATTATGCAGATTAAAAATATTATACGCTCGACGATAATAATTATTTTAATACAAAACACTACACCAGCACAAGTTTAGTCAATTGAAAAGTACAAACAAAAGTCAAAACAAACAATTGGCGGGATCACATGTACGCCTCTGCGCATGCGCGAATTCTAGAGCCCGCGTGACCGAGACGCTTGTTTGGGGGAAGCAAGCCAACTGCATCTCTTGCAGGCGTTGAGGCCGGTACTGTGCGACAGTGATAAATGCATCTGTGGTATGCCATTGACGTTATAACTGAATGGACATAGCGTTAGTTCTAAGCATTGACCGAGACTAAAGAGAGAGACGAAAGACACGAACCACGTGGGTGTGGGCAAAAAGGGACGCAGGCTGCATTGACTTGCATAAGCGCATAGTAGTTTACCTAAGTAACGTACGTACGTTAACGTTTATTTTAATGACAAGAATTGCCTACTAAATTGAACAGAAAACGAAAATGGTTATGTCATGTTCCAGTTATGGTTGCACAAATCGTTATAAAAAGGGTGGCCCATCATTTTATAGGTAATGTTAGATTATAATAACGACTGCCTAACGATTTGTAAAGCAGCAGAAAATGTGTTCCGGTCTACAACAACATCAAATTTTCATCAGAACAATATTTTGAATATTTTAATTGTTAAGGCACAAAAAATAATTATTATAAAAGCTGATAGTATTTTTAAAGTATTAGAAAATCATGTATTGGATCAGGATCCGCTTGAAAATCACATTGTGCAACTTGTTAAATTAATTTTAAAAGCCTATTTTAATGTTAGATTGCATCACCGAACACAAAGTTTGAATGAACAGAAAAACAGAATCAGACATAAATATTCAAAACTGATATTATTTAAAAACCAATAAAATTACTAAAATTACTAATGGTGTATTTGAATAATTACATGCACTCTTTTAGGATTTGCAGATTGCTAAGAAACGGCAGGAATTAAATCCGAAGGAACTATTAACACTCAGTATTAAAAATGTGTATGTTATTAATAAATAATTTAAAAAACAAATTTTAAAATTTGACATTAAAATTAATTTTAAGGTTTGCCTAAAACAAATGCAAACAAATTTGCAGATCAAAATTTAAAAAGTAGAAACATCTGTAAGACTTACTACTCTACGTGGTTTCCTATACGTAACCACATGTGTCCTGTGTTAAGGTATTTATATTATTGTAAATGTTCTAAGCGGTTTATCGCTTATATTATGTTATCGTTAGAAGTATTATATAAAAATAATTAACAGGAATTTTCATTAAATCCCTATCGAATTTATAAAGTGATACGTCAATCCACATATTTAGCAATGCATGCGCACGGGTGTAAGTTTCTGCCCACAGTCACGTGGTACAATTCGTTCCGTCTTTGTTGCGCTTTAACGGCATGGATTACAACTATTTCTCTCTTTGCTGTGGGTCACTGTTAGCCAGTATACAGTATACGGTTCGCTCTGTCCATTCATTATAACGTCAATGTCCGCACCACACAATAACAAAACAATACCCTCCGCCTACCCCCTCCATTCCTTCACCGCGCTCCGCCTCGGCACACACATCACAGTGGCAGTGGCAACACTGATCACAGCGTAGGTTACTTGACGCGTTTCAGTCACAAATTGCATTGCATCCCATCATCACTGTTTTGTAATCAGTTCGTTTTTGAATCGCAGTTCGTTGTTCGTGTTTTGTTTATGCTTACTAGTGTCTAGTGCTAGAGCAGCTACAAAAGTTTTTTGATTTCTTTAAACCTAACCCTAAGAAACAAAAAGTTAATGTAAATAATGAGAAATGCAGTTCGGAAGCATCGACTACGACTCCAATTGTTGATCAAGATGAAAAAGAAGACGCAATCGGAATCAAGCAGGATGATTACCCTTCAACTTCCTCATCGGACAAAGAAGTATCCAGGTTGGTGGGATTAGGATCTGATTCAGACGAAGCTAAGATTAGTAATGAAGATAGTGATTATGTTAATGGGGGTGAACACCTAGTTTGTTGGTCTCTTGAACAAATTGCTGAATTTAAAGCAAAAAATCCATGGTTAATTGTGAACAAAGAATTAGGTTGTAATATTTGCAGAAGCGTGAGTACTCTAGGTGCCGAGAAAACAAAGGGCCTAAAAATTAGTGAGGAGTGGGTTTTAGGAACTGTTACGGCTTATGGAAACAATACAAAAGACCAACAATCCTCTCTTAGGAAAAAGATGTTTTTACACCGTGGGTCTCGAGCTCACTCTTTAGCTGAAAAAATACTCAATGAAGCAAAGAAAGATACATTGAAAAAAGCTGTTGCTTCTATGCATCAGGAGCAGCAGATTGTTACTGAGCGCATTTTCCGCACGGCTTATAAGCAGGCCAAACTAAATAGGCCGTTTTTTGAGTTTGAAACAGAAATCGAACTTCAAATAATCAATGGTTTGGATATGGGCCGAATACTCCATTCAAATGTTGCTTGCTCCAACATAGTTCATCATATTTCTGATGAAATGAAATCAGACTTAATAAATGGCCTAATCAAGTCAGACTCTAAATTTTCACTGCTTTTGGATGAGGCCACTTCAGTTTCGAACAAAAATGCTTTGGTGGTTTATATCAGAACTGTTTTAAAAGGAATGCAAAACCCTATGACAATATTCTTAACACTTTTTGAGCTAAATAGCATAACATCAGCTGGTATTTTACAAGAACTTTTAAATCAGTTACAAGCATTAGGTCTAAGCTTTGAATTCATGAAAGACCATATGATTGCTCTAACTTGTGACGGTGCATCAGTGCTACTAGGCAAAAAATCTGGCCTTGCTATGCAGCTTACTGAAACATTCCCCAACCTGTTCATTTGGCACTGTTTAAACCATCGTTTAGAGCTTGCCGTGCACGATTCGGTAGAGGAAGCAGCTGGAATCAATCATTTCAAGATATTCATGGATAAAATTAGAAACATGTTTAGTTGCTCTCCGAAAAATAGCAGGGAGTTGGCAGAAGTTGCTAAAGGACTAGAGGAGCAAATTTTGAAAATCGGCCGTGTTTTAGATACTCGTTGGGTAGCCTCCAGCTTAATGGCGGTGAAAGCAGTATGGACAGATTTTAAAGCTTTGTACAATCATTTTTTAGAAGCATCTGAAGACAAGCAACGGGACTCGAAACAACGTTCGACTTACAAAGGGCTGTGTAGTACATTGTCATCTACAACTTTTGTACACAACCTGGCGTTAATGTACGATGCTTTAGATGAGTTAGCGGATTTATCCTTACAGCTTCAGAAATCAAGCCTCAACTTAATCCAAGCTCACAGTGACGTAACAATGTTAATAAAAGTGTTTGAAAACCGAGTTGATAACATGGGTAGACGTGCAGTGGAAGCTAAAATTGCTATAGACAATATGAAGTTTCAAGATGTTGAACTTTGTGAAAGAGCCAAGATTCCGATTATTCCAGAAAAACAGTTCTACCGGAGCCTTGCTAACAACTTGACTTCAAGGTTGCTATCATCTTCAAATGCGTCTGAAAACTACGACTCCATCATGAATGACATCAAAGTGATCCACCCCATGTATTGGCCAAAAGACTTATCTATCACCTACGGAGAATACGAGATCCAGCGAATCTGCGATAGATTCAAGATTAGCAGCTCTCGGGATATAATTAGAGACTTCAGACACTTTAAGCAGGGACTGAAGCCTATGTTAAGCGGAGAGAAACCTACTATTCTTGACCAGCCGCCGTCGTTTAAGAAACTGATCTCAATCATAAATAGTATTGCAGTGTCTAGTGCTGAATGCGAACGTGGGTTTTCTGCAATGAATTTAATTATGTCTGCTCAAAGATCTTCACTCTACATCAGCACTGTTTGTGATTTATTGCGTATTAGGCTCCTGGGACCTCCTGTGGCTAGATACAATCATGAGCGACACGTCAAGTCTTGGCTGGCGAAGGGACACCATTCTGCACTTGACACCAAGTCAAAACAACGAAGGCAGAAAACGTACAATGAAGACAGCATTGCATTGTGGGAACTTTTTTCCTAAAACTCGTTCTCTTTTAATATCTTTTAGGTTTTTGGAACACTGAGTTTTCAAAAACATGACTTGTAGTTGTGTTGTGAAAAAGAATTTTCTCTGTTTTTTTTATTATTTACAGTTAGTTTTATATTGTTTTTGTAATGTTTTGTAATGTTTTTGTAAAATATAAAAAATTACAATTCAAGCTGTAACATTAAAAATAGATTTTAAACATTTAGACTTCCTAGTTTTTCAGAAAATTATCAAAAACATCTGTTTACGTATTGTAACGGGTGCAAAATGTGAAAATCGAATAATTGGTATCTAATTACCAATTTCGAATAAATTCACATTTGAAGATAAGGCCGACCGCAATAACATACATCTGGAACCACCGTGACGTAAAATAGCCGAGAACAAGCGTCCCTTTCTCCAGCCGAGAGGGGAGCGCGCATGACGGAAGTGGAAAAGTGCTTCCTATAAAACCGTCCGCCCAGCCATTTAAATCATCTTTAGAATTTTTCCTGGCCTTTGAAGCAATTCAAAGTCAGAAATATTCCGCCGTTTTCTTAAGAGCAATCTTAAGCGATTCCAGTTTGCAAATCCGTTCCTGAAAATTAACCAGTCAAGTAAAATTCCTTTTACTAACCCGAGTGCTTACCTAAAAGTGAACAAATAATTTTTCTGTGCTTTCACCAGTGTTTGAGACAGTTTTATTCATTTTATATTACGAGTTACAGATCCCGAAATTCGACAGCCTGGAGCTCACTACCGCTGGGAGAAGTCGAGAGAATTTATTCGCTGTTGGAAACGCGTGGGAAGTATCAAGTTTTGAACGCGTAATTGGCGAGTATTATATTATTAACCTGCTTTGATCTTTTATTGGCTCATCCCGTAGAACGTTTTCCCCGAATAGTTATTCGTACCAGGCATATACTGGGGTTGGAATCGGAGTATATCTGG
>JABXWE010013556.1:0-15979 GCA_014611495.1 Limonius californicus
ATATATATATATATATATATATATATATATATACATGGTGTTAATGAATTGCAGGGACAAACTTCTAAGGCTTAAAGTATACATGAAAACAAACATTTTTTGTTAATAAATGTATGGTCAAAAGTGTTACCTTTCAGGAATAAAGCTTCTCAAAGATTCTTTAAGAAACGCCTAAATGTAGGCAAATCAATTTACCACCTACTATTTGTTTCCATAACGACGAAAATTAATACAGGTTAAATAAAACCCTCTTTCCCACTTCCCACGTTGTTATGGAAAGAAATAGTAGGTAGTAAATTGAGTTGCCTACATTTAGGCGCTTCTTAAAGAATCTTCGAGAAGTTCTATCCCTGTAAGGAAACGCTTTTAACCATACATTTATTAACAAAAAATATTTGTTTTGATGTACGTTAAGCCCTAGAAGTTTGTCCTTGCAATTCATTAACACCCTGTATAAGGGGAGTGAACGGTGCATTATGCGATACAATATAGATTATATTATAATGAAAACTTAAATAGTGTGCAAAGAAATTAAAGGTATAATCACAGTTTAATAAAGAGTCCAAACATTTTATAGATTACAGGGCGTCCATTAAAAAAACGAATTCTCGAAATAGTTGTTTTTTAAAGTAATAGAGCTCTATCGTGACTTATTGGACACAATTTCCTAAATAAGGAGCGAAAAATAAAAATAAGATGTGTAGCAAATTTAAGTTTTAAAGAAAATAGAAATTACACCGCAAAAGATGAAGTATTTATAAAAATGATGTTATAATAATAGCTTGAACAAGAAATATTTACTTGTTAAAGGGCGGCAATACATTTTAAGAATTAAATTGCTACGAGTATTATTTTAAAATAATTGTACTAGACAGTATGAGAAAAATAACGTTTATACAAAGTTTACAACATGGAGCATACATTATAAAGTTTATCATAATTTCCTAAATAGCATATGAAAAATAAAAAATCATATATACACATTTCACATTTCAGTGGAGTAAATAGACAATATATATTCCTATTACATTATAGTAATTACTTAATTAGTGTGCAAAAAATAAAGCTGTAATCATAATTTAATAGAATTTCCTAATATCCTACAGATTGTAGCATTACTCATTTATTAAATGCATTCTTGAAATTATTGCGGACTCAGACAGCACATAAAAATGTATTGAACGAATTAGATTTTGGATTTTGGAATCAGTTTGATTTTGTCGAAATGTGTGGAATACAAGCTTAACATCTCTGACTAGCAATCAGAAGAGCCCAGTTCAATTCCCTACAGCGATTGTCGATATTTTTATATAAATCCCCATCTGCTTTACTCTGAAGAAAGTAGAGATGACCACAAATTCTAATTAGTGTGGATGGCGGTAATTTTATATTTTAGATGGCTTTAATATTTATTTGACCTTTTTATAAAACCAACTGACTGTATAGTCGACAAGCGATACATAATTGGAATTCTAAACAAGTAATAAGTTCTGGGTTTACACTTCTCGTGGTTCGGAGCCCACGTTTAGCTGTAGGTCCTCTAAGTCTAGTTTACTTGAAATGCACAGCATAAGCATAGGAGAGAAGATGGCTACGTCTCGTATGAGACAAATATCTCAAAGGAAATCAACGTATGAAATAAATGAAAGTTGAAGGTTTATTGTTTGCTGTTTACTTACCATCTGCAGGAATCTTTTCCAGAACTGCATCAACGTCGCTTCCTTGAACCGCACAGAATGCAGCTGCAGTTGCAACAACAAACAGCCAAAGTTGCAGAGAACCCATTTTGATTTTATGCACACGTAAGGACTTTCTATTTTCTACTTTTAATCAGAAATGAAGGAAGAATGTATCCAACAGTGGTTTATATACGCTGATTAGAAGTACATCAAGGGATTAACTAGTCGCCAAATCAATATAGTAATCTCTGCGTATCGAACAAAGTTTATCCTTTAATAGCAATATTAATCCTAGATTTAGGCGCAATATCACGTCTTCGAAGTGATTCCTTGGGTTTTTGAGATTCAGTAATTCAGCAATTTTTCAGATTCATCAGATTATGGAAAATAAGATTCGTTAAGTTTCTTACACGCTTGGATTGTTGCGAAAGTAGTTTCCAGATAGAATTAATATTCGCAAATTTTCTTACACCTGCAATCACTCTGAGTAAAGATTACACTAATCCCAGTAAATAAAATGTCGAGGTATTTAAATGCTGTCAAGTGTTTTATTTACATTTCTAGTACGTATCGCTTCCAAGTACATCCTGGCGTAATGCTTCTGCAGCGGCTAGGACGTTTGAACGTGGCCCCTTTAGCGCGACCATTCGTACGCAGCCGTTTGACTTAGGAATGTTTGGGACCGAACCCGAAGGCTACGCTCCACAGTGGTAATTTATTTAAAAAAACAATTATGACTAAACTTTGTGAAAAAATAAAATGTGTACTTAACAAAAAACATGTTGTATTGTCGATAGAAATGTTTTCTCTTTATAATGAAACACCTTGTATATTTTTGTATTCTTATGAATATAATCTACTGTTCTGTTTTGTTTTGACTAGGCACCTCTGTAGATTATTATATTCTTGTATTATTCGCATAAGTCCTCTTTATCTATGGAAAAACCTGTATTTTTTATATTTGTAATAATTTGTGATAGCATTCAGATTTATTTTAATTTTATTAGAGCACCTGTATATTGGAACACCCAAAACTTTACTTTTTCGGTGGCAGAAGCTGCAAAATAAGGGTGATTTTAAATTAATTTTTCAACTTGACTACTGCAAATATTTTGTATGCAAATGGTACTTCTGATAAAAAAATACTAGATAAATCGGTTCTAACAAGGCTGTCCCAAACAGCATACCAAAAAATATCATCTATTCACGACATTGAAACTGACAAGTGAATTATTAAAAGTGTAGTTGCAACGAAATGTCCTAAATAGAATGCGAAAAATAGGAATAACTTGTTGCAGATTTTCAGTTTTATAGGGATAGAGGGAGCATCGCAAGAGATGAAGTACGGCTGAATATGATTTTATGATATATTTTTGAATATAGCATGAAAAATTATTTTATACGAATACTTATTTTACAGTTTCCATAATAGGGGGCGAAAAATAAAAATAAAATATTTAGTAGTAAAGACTGACATAATAATTTTTCTTTGAAAAAAGTATAAAGGGAATTTAAAAATGAAATCCCCAGTGACAGTGGTTTTCATAGAATGTGAAAAATAAGATTAATTCAAACTTGTTATTGTTCAGTACTTTTACGGACCGAGGGTTACCCGAATTTAGTGACATCATCCAGTAGCCGTAACTAAGCAAATCGGGGGTTAAACCATCGATATTTAATAAATCTATTGATGAAGTTCCATAATGTAAATAATTATTGTTAATTATTGCATTAACCATCATTGTTGGCGGCATGAGATCCAACGTTTGCATGCCAGTTTCTGGGAATTTTTAAATTTACGGAAGGTCTGGCATAATGGCTATAAATTGTGTCTTCAGTTGGTCCTTTGTCTCCGCGTTTAAAGCTGCAAAACTCCCAAGTCACACGTGCAAGCGTTACGAACATGTAGGTATATACCACAAGTAGCCACAGTGACGTCACATTATTTACACACTTATTTTAAGTAAATTTTGATGCCTTAGAAGTTTAAATTTTGTTTTGCAGTAAGGAGAGTACGTTTTTGAAGTCCAAAATATAAGGACATAAATGGAAATTTGATTTATGTACCGGTTTTTATATAAATATATTTTGGCTTCTGTATCTCATTTATATTATTACATCCGATAAGAGAAAACGTAGAAGACTTATAATTTTAAAGTGCTTCCATGAATTAATTGCATATCATTTAACTCAAGAATCATAATTTTATTAACATGTAAATGCGTTGTGTCGATAGGTCTACGTACAGGGTGGCTCAAAAGTCCTAACCCATTGAACGGCGAACTCATACTGTTATTGTTATTTTTAAGAAATATTTACATTATTAAGTATTTAATTACTGTTTAGTTTACAAATTGCTATCCCTCTGCGTTGCTAACATTAAGACAAACTTTTTGCACGGGTTTGTAGGTCCTTAACTGTTGCTCATTTCGTACCATATACATTATGTTTCACTAAGTCTTAAAAAATACACTGATGTGAGATCTGATGATATAGGTGGCAATTCTGTTGACCCTCCCCTTTCGGTAACTTTGCTATTAAACACTTCATTATCCTAATCTTGTACATTATTGACATAGTGTAGTGGTGCACCATCGTGTTGGAAGTAAATAGAGTCGACAATGTTGTAGTTACTATGTTACTTGTGCTATCAAAAAGCCAAGGTCCCATGACTCCTTCTCACCAGATACTACCAAAAAGAGTAACACCATGTTGATTTAAAATACTTCCAAGAACGATGTTATGATAGACGTAAATACAGTTATGCTTGTTAACGTAGATTTGAATTTTAAAATTGCTTCAACGCTGCGGATGATTTTAAGAAGCATGTCAGGGCCCTCTTCTCATATTTCGTTTAATACTGTCTCAGAAAATTGAAATCTATGATTAATACCGTCTTCTACAAGACCGTGCGTTAGACGTGTTATGTAATACTTCAAATGCCTGGTGTAAAATACTTAGAAACACCTTGTGCAAGAGCAAACCTACAAATTAACTTTTAAGGACTTACACATTAGCTACGTTCTCCTCGCTCAATGCTAGCTTACCTGACCTGTGACAGATCGGCTGATATAGTCTGGTATACAGACAAATCGAAGTTGGAAAATGGTTCAGCAGTATACATGTACGGCGATAAACCCCGAGCAAAAACCTTCTATTATCCTCGGCAAATCTGCCACCATCTTCTACTCAGAAACCTTCGCCATCCTTGCTTTACTCCAGGAAAATCTCCGATGAGGCTATTCCAGTAAACATATTTACAGATGTTCTGATATCCAAGCGGTTGTAATGGTCCTTCGCTCTACCAAAACGAACTCCAGATTGGTTCAAGGATGCAAGCACACTGGGTTTGCAAAATTGGGACCAAGTGCTATGGGGCCCCGAACACTGTAGCATAGAGGGAAACGAGAAGGCAGACTCCATGGCCAGAGAAGGTTCCCAAAAGTCACTCATTAGCCCAGAGCCAGCTCTCGGAATTCCCTACAACAACGCTAAAATGCAGATCGAGGAATCGTCTTGGTCCCAGTTCAACAGCAATTGAATTTTACAACCAGCGAGGGGACACGCTGTCACGGGCTTAAACGGCGTGCCCTGGCGTAGCTCAGAGGAGGAGGGGGGATTCATTCTGTAAAATACACCGCGCTTAGATCTGCTCAAATTCGGGATAAAGTCGTAATATGGGCGCCAAAGGAAATAGCACTAGATAGCCAATCCGAAGGTTGTGTGTGATGAAACTTACCTTTTCACGCAACTGTTCCTAATAGAAATGTGAATTTACTAGCCCCGTAAACAAAAGGGCTCAACAATCACTATCAGCTGTTAATCAGCTAATAATACCTGAAAAAAGGATACTGCAGAAAGGCCTTGTACATGCAGTATTTTATTGCTTCGTTAAAGTTTTCGAATTAAACATACAAAATATAAACTAGTCTCAATAGATATCACAATCAACGGCGTGCGTTGCAGGCGGCCTCCCCTCGGTAAACTAAATGGAGCAGCTGCAGCGTGGCTAACAGAATTTTTAAAAATTTAACTTTTTCGATGGAAAATTCAGAGGGGTGTAAAGTTTGTGTCAGTCCCTGAGTGTAGTGATGGAGTCTTTACAGTTAGCTTCCCTCGAAACCGCTTGCTTTTGGCAGATTTTTCAATATTATGTCATACAACGAAATTACCCCTATCGGTACTTTAAGCGCTATTTTCGGAATTCTTGAGAAACCTAATATTCCCCTTTTTCGGACGTACCGCGAATGGTACCGCAGAACGCGAAAGTAACTACGTTAAATTACACTAATTAGGACGCCCGGAGGTAATGAAATCTTCTTAACACTCAGGTCGAGAGCTGATACCTGACTTCTGTCTTCTCCGCGTACTTAACAGTGAGTAGACCTGGGTTGTTGCTGTGTTTGCAGAAAGCTTAATAAACGTCGCGCATACAGGGTGCATTCAATAAAAGCGACCGAACGTCACAAGGCCAAGCTACGTATTCAAGAACCCTTGCCAAGTCGCACGAAGGAGCTTCTTAGTCTTACCAGGAAGCACGTTAGGTCGGCCTTTCAACCGGTTATGGCCCCTGCACCAGTCATATATATTCTATTCAGCTACATATTCTATGTAGTTACATATTCTATACAGCAATATATTCTGTACAGTAATATATTCTGTACAGTAATATATTCTGTACAGTAATATATTCTGTACAGTAATATATTCTATACAGTAATATATTCCATGCAGTAATATATTCTATACATTAGTATATTCTATACAGTAATATATTCTATACAGTAATATATTATATACAATCGTATATTCTGTACATCCACAACATACCTTGATATAAAATTAAATTACTTCCGCAATAATCTAATCCAGTTCATTGTTAAACAGCTAAACATTTCATAGAATTGTTACTAATCGACTACAGTATCTACAAGTAGTTTCGTGTACGAAAAGCGTCTGAAGTGGGCATTCGAGTGCTATTTTTCCGACATTATATTATATCGCTTCTTAGATATTTGTATGAAGATTAAAACTTTGCATTTAAAAAATAAAGTATTATCTGCATAAAAACACCATACAAAATAGTAATTTTTAATGTCAACCAAATATTAACAAATTACAAAGTTTTCCGCAAATGCAGAAGAAGTGTTAAATTGTTTAAAGGGCAATCTAACCTGTATACTACTAGAAGCGAAACAGATGCTGCTGTATATTACTATTTTAATGTAATCCAATGTCAACTTAATATTTAAAAACAGACTTTTATCACGAAAATAATTAGCATTCGAGCCAAACGTCCCTGGGTTTAAACCTATCCTTTCAAATGGCCTCATTTAAGAGGCTGCTTACAAGAGGCCTCTGTTATCGGTTAACTATCCAACATATAACAAAAAAATTTAATCATGTGGAACCAGTTACGATTTAATCATTATAACAACACAGTCCAGTTAATAAATGATTACAATTGTATTATTTCTTCAGGTAGGATTCAAATAATTAGCACACCGAGTGGTGATCGTAAAAAATATAACAAAATTTCTTTTAAAATATTTGAATATTTAAAAATTAACACCTTAATGATAGCTCTAAAGTCGATAGGTCGTTGAATAAAACCACAGTAAAATGACTGTGACATTTGACTGTGGTTTTATTCAACGACATATCCACCTTATCCCATTATGAGGCCTATGGACATCAACGAGTTTACGCTCTAAAGTCTTTATTCCTCAAGTGCTCGTCCCTCGTATGACCTACAGCTTAACGTGGGCTCTAAACCACGAAAAATGTTAACAATTATACTCTAGACAAGATTTACTAGACAGTATACCTCGCTGGTTTGCCACTGTCTTGCGAAGGAGAACGACTGTTAGAAATCCGAATTTCCGGTACTGGGAATTGAACCTCAAACCTCTAGCGTAGAAATCTACGTGTCTCTCTGTAATCTTGACATTGACGGAAAGGTAGAATTTATTACATCTAATGTGCTGTTACTTAAAAGGCAATACAAAACCAAAAACTATGAATGCTATTTGGTTAATATATAAAACATTTACGGTCAAAGTGGAAGTATTATAAACAAATTCTAATTTTAGTTACAACAATAATACTATAAGCAAAGAAAAGACAATTTAATAACAGGTGTTCGAAAATTCACATGTTTGGAGTTGGCCATGACTTGATAAACGTATGTTCTTTCTTCATTGATACTGTGAAAATTAAAGGCGCAAGTTAGGCAACCCATAAACCTTCTCTTATACGAGAGTGTTTATTAAACTTTGCATCACAAACAATAATTAAATAAACACCATTAAACGGCAAATTAATTAATTTTTTGAGGTAGATTGACAAAGAAATTTTTATATTTGACTAGACTTTTTCATATTTTCATTATAAATGTCCACAATTGCTTCAATGCATTTCTGAACCCTTCGTCTGATACCATGCAATACATTTTTAAAAATGGTGTCCTTTTTCAAACTTCTTAGTGATTCACACTCTTATTTTCTCTAAATTCTGAATAGGAATTCGAAATATTTTATATAAGGCCACAACGAAGAATCGCAAGAAGTCAAATCGCAGGATCCTGCTGGCTAAGAATTTTCTATGTCTCTGCTAATAAGTTTACAAGTTTACAGCACAATGTCAGGTGTATAATGCAGTCTAGTCCCGCCCTGTTACAAATAACCTTGCACTTACAATTACAACAATATTTTCATAGAAGTTTCAATAGGAAAATAAAGATTTTTGAAAGGCCACGTCCTAAAATTCTGTAGATTAGCATAACCATAATTATGAAACCAACCTTCGCCACCGAAAGAAAACACCTGTGAAAAATTCCAGTCTTGCAGGACAATCGCGAGGTAACAATGAACTGCTAGCATTCCATGTTGATATAAGACACATTATTATGTAACATCATGTTTCCACATAGAGGTATATTTACTGAGATAGACGGCGAATAGAAGTGTGTGGCTCATTATCCATTATTTCGGTAGCTACTACAACAACTTCACCTGCAACTTCTGTCAGCCAACCACCATGTTTTTTAACATTACCTTAAAACACGCAATGTTCCTTTAAGCTGCTGAAGTACAAAATGAGCATTTAAAAACTCTTCACTCTAATCCTCAGAGACAACTTTCAACATAACATATCTACATTTCATCAACTTTTACGCCAGCTTCAATGGTCTCGTCTCGTCTTTAATATAAAATCTTTTAATAAACATGGTATTAACACTTTGTCAGTTGAGTTAGTTATCCTATCTACTGATCAATCAGGGTTAGGTTTAGACGCAGCACAAGATTTTTAAAATCTAATGATGATATCTACTACGATACAGTCTACTGTTAGACAAAGACGTTCCCAATTCGTATTGATTCTTTTTAGCTTCTTTTCTATGTAATCGATTTTGCTTTCGTTGCATGAGAGTATGCGGTTAAAACACGTGTAACATTGAAAAATCACTTTTGCTTCCTGGTTCGAATTCTGAAACCACAAATTCATTGTGTATAGGATTCCTTCCCGAGCAATGCAGTAAAAATTAAAGGCAGAAAAAATCCTTGACAACAAAAATTCGAAGCAAGAAGATATATTCCATCTGTTTTAATGTCGTTACAAGTCCCGGCGATCGTGATATATACATTGCTATGTTATTTAATCTAAATTATGTTATTATTCTATGTTATGATTCGATTTGGTACTATTTTGCTACGTAATACTTAAATCATATTAATAGGATACTGTTTTTGATGTAGAAATTCAGATTGTATCTGAAATTGAGATCAATTAATTTGGTTGTCATGAAAACTGCTGTATATGAAAGGTCATTATTATGGTAATTGATAAATGTAAACCTTATTAATATAAAAGGCAATTTCCGATCTTCAGAATGTTCTACGATATGACTTATTAGTTATCAAAGTGATGCGTTTGTGGATATTCGATAGTTAATAGTGATGGGGACGTCTATGTTCCATGGTGATGATGAATTTCGGGTGTCCTGGGCAATATTGGAGCCCTGAAATGTAAATTGCTATAATTTTGTATTTTACTTTTTATAAATATGTTTTTAGCAAGATTAATTTGTGAATTAAGATTTCATTATAGTAATAAATAGTTTATGTCTTACATAAGGGAAGTGCTGAAGTACGTTTGTTTAGTTAAATTATGTTGTTAATTTAGAAATAACGAAATTTTAGGTAAAAATGTTGATTTTGAGGTTATAATTTAATTGTTACTTATTATTATATTGTTAGCAGATATGCAGCATATAAATGTTTATAATTAAGTTGTATGAAGGGTTTTGTAACTGTTTTTTATAAGTATGAGGCTTAATTGAAGAAATTTGTGTAAATTTGCAATTTTAAACACATGTAATTTTTTTATTTCAAATATTTATGTAGGTAATTGATATCAATAGATTTGTAATTTTTCAAAGATAACGATTTTAATATTAGTTTGTTAAAATATGAATTATTTAAGCTGTACAGGGCAATTTTAATTTATTTAAAAACATATGTTGATCATTTTTAAATTGCAGATGATTTTTGGGTCCGATTTTGGATTTTAGTCTATTGTAGGTGCTTGAGGAGAAAGCACGCGTTGTTAATTGCTCCTAAATTAAAATTTATACCATTTAGGTCGGTTATTGCAAATTTTGGGGCGTGGCCAAGTTCTGTTTACAATGTAATTTTGAGGTTACAATTTATTTGTTTTATTTGAAAATAACGAAGTTTAATTTAAATTTAAATTATGTGAAGTACTTGTTCTTTATTAATAATAATAATAATAAAACTCACCTGATATTAATTCTTCGGAAATGTTTATTTAATTAAAAGTTCCTGGAAAGAAATTCAATTAAAATCAGTTAAAGTAATTCCTTACTTAAGTTATATTCACTTGCCTGAATTACTTTATGCATTTATAAATGGTTATTGAAGTGTTCACTTGGATATTGGCATGTTTTACGAAAAAGCTGGAAGAATTACATCTTTAACGGTCATCATGTGTGCAGCGAGGGACGCGTAGATTTGAGATACCAGCATCAAGGCCGAAATTATGCAACCGTATGCAGTTTAGTGGAACTATGCCGTAAAGTGTGGTGGTAGCTCAGTTGGTAGAGCGCTCGCTTTCTGAATAAAACGTCGATTCTGGCTTGGGTTCGAAACCTAAGCAGAACTATGCAGATTTATAAAAATATTGTCTGCAACCCACCACACACAATTTCCCAATGCGGCTTGCAACCGTGGGATCTTAATGCTAAAAACCTTCTCTGGAATTTCTGTTGTTCGGATTCGACGTTAAACTGTAGGTCCCCCGTGTTTCTACCTTAGCGCTGAGGAGAAACAGGTGGCAGAGAAGAGGCCGATGCCCAGCAGTGGGACGGAAAGGCTGTTGATGGTGATGATGATGCCGTAAAGAACGTTTCAAAACCATTGGAAATAAAAAGATAAGTTCACAGGTATTTTTTTTTATTTATTTAATAATTATATAACTATCATGGGAGAAGCCACGAAAATTAATATTTAATTTAAAAATTAATTTAATCAATATTAACACGTAATAAAATAGTTTTATTCAAACAGGATATAATAAATTATATAAATAATAAATAATATAAAAATTACAATTTTAATTGATTTGCCAGACGAGCGTCTGTTCACGTTGAGGTTTTCATGGCAAAACCCGTTGTTTTTCTTCTTTTTTATCTAGTTACCATGGCAACATCATAATACAATATGTCGTTGAATGAAACCACAGTCAATTCCCACAAAATAGATTTAATCTTGTTGTAAAGGTATAAAATGTGTTAACGTTTTCGATGCCCACTTGGGATCATCATCAGACTAAAATAACCACGTATAAACATTTAACATGTTCAGATAAAACAAATAGACTTACCTAGTAAGAGGGAAAGCAAAATTACAAAATTAAAAGATCAAAACCATTGCGTAGGAAAAATATTTAAACAAGAGCGAGTAAACTAAATATTACAATTCATAACTAAGAAACTAAACATTACACGGCAACGCCGAAATTAAATATTATTAAAATTTAACTCAACTCATGATGATTAACATTATTTTAAATTTAAATTTAAGGAAACCCAAAATTTGGGACTGCATTACAACGGAATAAACTATCAAGTAAGAACACCGTCCGCCATGTTAGACAGCATACAGCATAGGCGTGGTGATACAAAAGTCAAATGGTTGAAACGACATCTACCAGAAAACTAAAGACTAACAATAAGTAGATAACTAAGTAGACAAAAGTACGGAACTTAGAGCAATATGCAAAGGTAACAATTATAAATTTCATAAATTGAGAAAACAAAATAATCAGCAACCTTAAGGTAAACTGTTGAAAATGTAAGGTAAATTGTTGAAAATAATATCGTTTAAAACATAGTAAGGATGGTCGATATGTGATTTCACCGCTTTGTTAATTTCCATCATTTCGAGAAGATTTAATCGTAAACCTTTGTCGCAAACATGTAAAATCTCAAAATGTTCATTGATCCTAGTAATAATGGATCTGCCAGTTTGACCAATGTAAAAAGTTGGGCAACTATTATAAAGAATTTTATAAACGCCTGACTGGAAATGTAAGTCCATTTTATCTTTATTATGAACTAACAAATTGTTTAGAGTGGCGGGAACAGAAAAATAAATCTTTATGTTAACTTGTTTGAAAACATTGCTAAGTTGTGTGGACAGGGGGCCAAAAAATGGTAATGAAAAGTATTTAGTAGACGGGTCTTTTCTAGTGATATTTAAATTGGTCGACCGTCTGATTAGAAAAGATCTTTGAACTTTATTAAACAAATTATTAATAATCTCCGAAGGATATCCGTTAGTGTAGTCAATATAATGAATAATATTAAATTCGTTATTGAAGTCTTGTTCATCTAACGGAAAGGACAAAAGACGATGAAAATAGAACCTAAAAGAGGCTAATTTATTAATTAAGGTTTTCAGTAAATACTAAATTTCAAATTATTGTCAAGATGAGAAACTAAAAAGTCTAGAAAGGGGAGACAGTTGTTATTTTCTATTTCCAAAGTAAATTTAATGTTCTTATGTAGGTCGTTAAGAATACTAAAACAATGATTTAAGTTAATTCTTGAACCACTAAAAATAACGAAAATGTCATCAACATAACGTCTCCAAAAAACAAAATGATGTGATATAGTAGGATGTCTAAAAATACTTTTTATTTCTAGGGATTCATGAAAATATCGGCCAAGAGGGGGGACAAACAAGAACCTGTAGGGAGACCTGTGGTTTGGGTGAAAATCGTGTTATTAAAAGAGAAAGAATCTTGTTGAAAACAAAGTTTAAGTAATTTCAGGATAGTAGTGACCTGAATATCGGACAGATCAGATTTGTTTAAAAAATTTCAGATAATTTCGTTTTAATGCAGCCCCAAATTTTGGGTTTTGTTAAATTTAAATTTAAAATAATGGTAATCATCATGAGTTGAGTTAAATTTTAATAATATTTAATTTCGGCGTTGCCGTGTAACGTTTAGTTTCTTAGTTACGAATTGTAATATTTAGTTTACTCGCTCTTGTTTAAATATTTTTCCTACGCAATGGTTTTGATCTTTTAATTTTGTAATTTTGCTTTTCCTCTTACTAGGTAAATTTATTAATTTTCTTCAGAACATGTTAAATGTTTATATGTGGTTATTTTAGTCTGATGATGATCCCAAGTGGGCATCGAAAACGTTAACACATTTTATACCTTTACAACAAGATTATATCTATTTTGTGGGAATTGCCTGTGGTTTCATTCAACGACATATCTACCTTATCCCATTATGAGGCCTATGGACATTAATGAGTTTATTAATAAGGCAGTCAAGCTATATTAGTCCATAGATTCAAACACCTTTGATTTAAGAAGAAACAAATTAATCACAGCATCTGGTTCCTAACAACATGCATCAAGGAAAATTTAATTCCGCATTTTATCAACATTAGAGCTAACCAGTCTTCACACACTGCGAAAATGCTATCGCTACTGCCCAGAGAACTTGACTGGAGATATAAAAATAGATATATCAATAATTTTAATAATTGTATTTCAAGATTTAATTACCATAAATATAGTAAAGATGTTCATTTCACCCACAATTTTAATTTTCATACTAGAACCAAAAACTAGCTGTTCAATCGGAATTGATTATTCAAAAATCTAACTTAGATATCCCTAATTTACAACCAAAGACATTTTAGGGATACGGAATGGACAAGGACAGAAAGAGTGGTTTGAGGAAAACTTCGAACAAGAAAATAGACGTACATGTATACAAAAAAGTACTCGATAAAGAAAGGGACAATACCAAGAAAAGAGGAGAAAAGCAGATAAAATATATAGACGAGATAAAAGAAGATACGAAAATGACCAAATACGACTAATGGGAAAGACTTCAAAGAAAACAAAACTAGGGAAGCAAACGAAGATCTTACACAACTGATGTAAGGTTTTAAGCCAAGAACAAGTGCATGTAAAGATGCAACGCGTGAGATCATAAGTGAACCAGACAGCTACTACTTGGAAATCCTACTTTTGGCAATTATTAGGACCAGAATATCAAACAGATCAACAACAAGCTGAGAAACCCAAAGCGCCGGAGCAAAAACCGACAACAATAGAAGAAGTTGGGGTAGCCATAGAAGCACAGAAAAACAACAAGTCACCTGGAACAGTCACCATTCCAGCGGAAATACTTAAATTCGGGGTATATGCCCGCTTTAATCACAAATATATGGAAGAAGGAAGAAATGCGAAATTCTACTATCTTCCACTCTTTCACTCAAAGAAGAAAACCATAAAAATAGAATATTTAGTACGAAAAATAGTGACTACTTTCATGTACTACAATATCTATAAAATAGTTTATCCCCAAAGATGTATAAAATATCGATAAATGTCAAAAACAAGATATGATACTATTATATTAGGGATGTAAATATCAGGTTCCCTTATAAATATAAAATATTGTTACGAACCCAATTTCCAAAATTCTAAATTAAATTATTATTGCTTCATAGCTGTTGTAATGTGACTTCAATTAGTTGGATACGCATTTATGTTGCAAGCAGTGATGTCATTTTAATTGAGCAAAATCAAAGTACATTAGAATATTAAATTAGGCAATGTGGAATAAGTAATATGCTTGATAAGGGAAATTGACTAATAAGCAGGTCATTGCTTATGGGTGCAAAAGGGAATTAATAGAAGGACACTGAAGAGTTGAGGAAGGGGGCGGTCACGTTGAAGTGAGCCTTCGCCAGCCAGTAGTTTGTTGCATGATCGCCATTATATACATTATTATATAGTTGTTAGACTTGAAGCAGAAGCGATGGCAGAGGAAAGAGTGAATTAGCGAATAGTGAATAGTTGGCCGTTGTCAGTGGGTGATTGATAGATGAGAGTATTCCCAGTAACCAACCTAGCAATGGCGTTGCACCTGACTGTATTATTGTAAGTAGTTTAGAATAAGTTGTTATAGTCTTGTAGAACGTAGTAATTAATAAATCCAATCATTTTATAAAAGGGTAGTTGTTTCTCTGGTGGTCCCGGCGATAAGGATAAAGGGCTCCTTATCAGTTACAGCTCATAGGCGTAACAATATAAAAAAAAATCCAGAATAGTATATACTGTATAACTTTCTACATATTCAAGAAGAAAATTTTTTATCAAAATATTATAGAAGTATATATAATAGAAAATAGTTATTTATTGTACAAGACGCGACGATAAAATTGTACTTTATCTTTGAGAGTATTTTTTAGCGTCGAGACGTCAGTCGAGACGCTAATTACGCTCGAGAAGATAATGCGATTTTATCGTCGTGTGCAATACAACATTTTTTTCTATCGCAAGACTTCAAATTCAGGTGAAAAATAAAATTTCAAAGAAAATTGTAATTTTTGGCACAAAAATCGCAACTGTGTTGCTCCGTTACTACGGATATGAATTACTCTGTCAACAAATGTCAAACAAATTTTACATTCTGGTTTTTGTGGAGTGTTCAGTATTTTTGCGTTTTGTGTACGAAGTGAATACGAAATGTACGGAAAAGAATTAACACAAGAAGAAGAAAACGAATAATGTTAATTGCAAAATTACACTTGTTAATCCTTCGAATTAATGTGTTTGAATTTGTAAATTTAATTGAATAAAAAAAGTTAAAACATTTTATCTACCCTTGCTGTTAAAGTGTTACTTTATCTACCCTTGCGGTTAAAGTGATACTTTATCTACTCAAAAGAGTTGCTATAACAA
>JABXWE010013557.1:0-44431 GCA_014611495.1 Limonius californicus
CTGTCCTGAGGTGGTGCTTTCCGATCCCTTTTCTCTCTTCCCTCTTACGGCTGCGTTTGTCCTGACGTAAGGTTCTTTCCGGAATTCACCATCGCTGCGTCTGTCCTGAGGTGGTGCTTTCCGACCCCTTTTCTCTCTTCCCCCTTGCGGCTGCGTTGGTCCTGACGTAAGGTTCCTTACGGAAATCACCGTCGCTGCGTCTGTCCTGAGGCGGCGTCTTCCACTTTCTTTTCTCTTACCTTGTTACAAGAAAGAGAGAGCACTTGTTGAGCCTGTTCACACCGGGGTTTATACCCATCAGATGCCGAAATATACGATTTCCTGCCTCATATAGCCGTATCGACTCCGCGACTGCTTCTGTGCAGCTACCGTATTACTACCGTGGTTGCTACTGTGTCTGCTACCGTATTGCTACCGTACCTGCTACTGTTTTGTTACCGTATTTGCTTCCGATCTTGCTACTGTTTTACTACTATTGGTATTTGCTACCGTTTGTTGCTGTGTTGTACCTGTGAGATTCTGTATGCCTAATTCCTAAAATATATGTATCAAGCGTTCCCGTTTTGATCATTTACAAGCCGAGCATAGTTAGGTATCTAGGACCGCTTCCGAGAATGCAGTTAAGTAACATCCGCCCCCTGGAAACCGACGTCGTCAACTGCAGCTACCTATCTGTGTTCTGCCAACAATTAAACATCCAACCTCTGTTATGATATGGAGCTGTATGTCTGCTGAAGGTGTTAGTAGCCTGCATCTTTACTATTTACTTACTTTACTATTGATTCCCAAAAATACTGCATTTTTTAAATTAAACATTCTATTGTGGAAATTTTTTAAATGATAGTACTTTATTCAAATTCATAGCAAATGTATGTCTAAAACAGTCGTATAATAATATCGTACATTTTATCAGAAATGAGAAATTAAAGAAATTTTAATTTAATGAGAAAATATATATATCAAAGAGAAGTTTTAAACATATAAAATTATCTTTAAAGATAATTCAACCAATCCCTTAACAGTTTTGGCGTTTACTGTAAATATCAGGAACGAGTTGTTTAATAAACTGCATTACCAAATGACGATGAACGATATCTAACATTGTTTCCCATAAAATAAAAGTTTCTCGGAAATATCTTTATACTTTATATCATATTATTCCTACCAAGAAGCAAAACGGCATTCCATAAACGAACTTTAAGTAAAAGGCGAATAAAGCAGATTGGTAACTAATGTACTCTTACTTCTTGTATTTACTGTCATATTCCACAATATTTCTAAAACATCCGCCATGTGATCCAGATCTTCTTTTAAACCGGTTAGCATCAGGAATGTCGATACTGCTACGGTTTGCGATGGTGCTAAAGTAAAAGGACAGGGCCAATTGAACCACATCAAAATTATTTTCTAACAAACTCATAATTCTGTTGTAAAGTACTTTACGTTTGAGGTTCACTGGAGCATCTTCAGGTAGTAAAGAAACGATCATAAATCATAATAAAGCAATTCGGCGAAATAAAGCTTTCTATCAGAACGAAACGATTCGTCACCATCATCATTGGTACCGTCCAAAAAGTTACTAATTTTGGATTTTAAGCACAGACAAAAAGTGTTAGCCACTGCATTTTTGTAAACATCCAACAAGGAATCATATAAACTTGAATTAACGATAAATTATTGTTAACATAATCGACGTAAATCAAAGTAAACTGTAAATGCAGATACTCTTCAAAAGCATCGTGGGGTTTTAGAAATGCTTTTCAAAGTTCTAAAAATTTTGAGTAAATGTTTGTGGAGAGGCTTGGCTTTTCTATAACAAATGAACAAAACCTTTTCAGAAAATTAAAAACTAAATTGTAACCCATTGTTTTGGTTTCCGGTTTGTACCACGTGGTATTGACGAATGCTTTTAGAATTTCAAATACGAATTTCAAACGTTCTTGCTGATCAGATTCCGAATGACTAAAAACAACATATTGGCAAACAAAAGAATGAATTCTGTTTTGTAAAGTTGTTACTTCTTTAGATTTGGAAAGGTATTTTTTGATTATTTCCACACAAAATTGTATGGTGTAGACATGGAATTACAATAGAATTAACAGCATCCAGTAATTTAACCTTCTCATTTTCAATATTCCATGGCTTTGGAAGCGTTTCTAATAATTCTAAGGTAAACATTAAATACCGGCTTAAATACCCCGCAGGAACTTTTTTAATTTCCATCAAAGCAGTAAAAGCTTCTTCATCATTAAGATCAACAGATCTAACGTTCTGTTTAACCAATTCCCATAAGCAATCGTTTGGAATCTTCGCAAAATAATGCCCTTTGTCGCCATTTTATTATACATAACATCGTCATGCATGGTTTGTCTAGTATAAAGATAATTCGGATTTATATGGTATTTAGGGATTTTTACTTTTTTTTTGATAGAATGGAAGAAGAAAGCTTGCAAGCATATATTCAAAGAAGAAAGCTTGGAAGCATATATTCAAAGAAGAAAGCTTGGAAGCATATATTCAAAGAAGAAATGAAGCACCGGCGGTTCAAAAAGCAAACGCTGTCACGTAGGAAGAATTTGGATGAGAACTTGAAAATAAAATCCAGAATAGTAGTAAACCATTCTGGGGAATACTAAATAAATTATGATAGAAGCAAAAAAAGTCAGAAGTATCAAAAATAGAAAAATCCAAGGTTCCTTCCGGAATTCACCATCGCTGTGTCTGTCCTGAGGTGGTGCTTTCCGATCCCTTTTCTCTCTTCCCCCTTACGGCTGCGTTTGTCCTGACGTAATGTTCCTTCCGGAATTCACCATCGCTGTGTCTGTCCTGAGGTGGTGCTTTCCGATCCCTTTTCTCTCTTCCCCCTTACAATAGAATTAACAGCATCCAGTAATTTAACCTTCTCATTTTCAAAATTCCATGGCTTTGGAAGCGTTTCTAATAATTCTAAGGTAAACATTAAATACCGGCTTAAATACCCCGCAGGAACTTTTTTAATTTCCATCAAAGCAGTAAAAGCTTCTTCATCATTAAGATCAACAGATCTAACGTTCTGTTTCACCAATTCCCATAAGCAATCGTCTGGAATCTTCGCAAAATAATGCCCTTTGTCGCCATTTTATTATGCATAACATCGTCATGCATGGCTTGTCTAGTGTAAAGATAATTCGGATTTATATGGTATTTAGGGATTTTTACTTTTTTTTTGATAGAATGGAAGAAGAAAGCTTGCAAGCATATATTCAAAGAAGAAAGCTTGGAAGCATATATTCAAAGAAGAAATGAAGCACCGGCGGTTCAAAAAGCAAACGCTGTCACGTAGGAAGAATTTGGATGAGAACTTGAAAACAAAATCCAGAATAGTAGTAGACCATTCTGGGGAATACTAAATAAATTATGATAGAAGCAAAAAAAGTCAGAAGTATCGAAAATAGAAAAAACTTAGTATCAGAGGAAAAAGAAGTACTAAAAATCGGGGAACATTACTACGGAGAGAAATTTAGGGAAATTAAAATACCAGAACAAAAATACAATAATGAAAAAGAAAATTAAAAGATATGAAAGAAGAATCAGGAAGCGAACTAAAGAAGGAAGTAGTAAAGGAAGCCGTAGGAAAAGCTGAAGACAGGCAGAACAACAGATAGTGATGAAATATACCCTGAATTAATAAAATATGCAGGACTGGAATTAGTCAAGCGGCTAACACAAAATATGTAATATGGCCTGGTGAAGGATTGGGAAAGTTATATAATTATCCCCATACATAAAAAAAGAAACACAATTCTGCCCCCCACGAGAAGCACAAAAAATCTACTCCAGAGTGATAGAAAGAAGAAACGGACAAGAAATTGAACACCAACTGCAAAAACAGCAAGCAGCATATAAAAAAGAAAAACGAGCTCAAGATCACATATTTGCACTAAAACCAGCTATAGAAAAGAGCCTATATAGAGGGAGAATGTTATTTCTTGGATTCCGAAATCTTAAATCGGCATTTGATACCGTGCCAAATTATGGACTGTTTCAGGCCAGTTACGGAAAAGAGTCGAAAGACTATACAAAGAAGTAAAAGGGGCGATACGCATAAATGATGTAGAATCAGAGGACTTTCTATTGGGGAATGGAATAAAGCAATATAGATTAAGCCTACTATTACTGGCAATATACATAGAACAAATGTTAAAAAAAGGTCAAAAATATAACACCAAAGACCTACATAGGAAACTGGAATGTAATTCCTATATATCTACAAAGGCTGGCTTTCGCAGACAATATTGTAATTATCGCAAAAATACCAAGAAACACGCAACGCTCCCTAGAAACATGGGTAACGGAAATAACAAATAGGTGAAAGGAACTTAATGTAAAAGTAAAAAAAAATAGGTACTCACATATCACAAAACCCGAAGAAGAAGACGAACATAACTTACAACAACCATAAGTAAAAGAGAAATACGCACAAAAACTAAGCTGTCGGTATACAACAGCGTATACATACCAACTCTGACATATGCCGCGGCAAGTTGGAAGATGTAAGATAGACGCAAAAGTAAAGTTACTGCTATGGAAACGAGGTGTTTTTTTAAGAAATATGGTCAGAAAAACACGAAGGGCTAGAGTACGAAATAGTACAAGTAGTACAATAAGAGATGAGTTAGAAGCACATCCGCTAATAGAAAAGCAAACATTAAATGGTTTACGTTTACGGTCTCTTCGTGCGCCCGTTCAGTTTGTTGACTGGTGAAACTAGGTGCATATACGTATAATTTTTAGTTAAAATGAAGCGAAGTCACAAAACTTTTACTTCTAAAGAAAAGTGCAAAAGTTAGACAGTTCGTTTCATGTACATTTCAAGGACTAGGTATGTATAATTTTAGGAGTTGTAAATTTTACAAACTAAACTCGGCCTGTATGTATTGGGCTAAAAAAAAAGGTGAACACCCCAAGGTGGAGGAAGCTTTGTACATCTGGTTCTTGTAACAAAGAAGTCTGCATTTACTAATTTCATCAGATATTTTACGTGAAAAAGCCAGATTTTTTTATAGAGAAATTACAGAAGAAGATGAATTTACAGCAAGCTCAGGTTGGTGTAAGAAACTTAAAAAATGGTATTCGGTTTTTTAAAATTTGTCGAGAGAAAGTGAAACACAAGTGCGGCAGCACCATTCCAAAAGTTCCTAAAGATTGTCAACAAAATGGATTCATCGGAAAACCAAGTGTATGACACCGACGAAAATACGGCATTTTTGAAAACTTTACCACTTAGCATTCATGAAAAGGAAAAGTCAGCTACTGGCAGATTTATGCCTTGCTGCAATGCGCACGCACTCTAAAGCTACCACTACTTGTTGTCAGTAAGTCCCTCTGGCCAACAGGAGAATGGGATGAAGTTGAAACAACAGTGAGAATCTGAATCGGTAAATACAAATTTAAACGCCATTATGTCAATGCAAAATTCTATTGCTTCACAAATTAGTTCCCAGGAAGTGTTTAACTGGGCAACTGGACAAAATAACATTGGAACTTTTATAGATCAAGATTGAATCGCAGAGGCTTCGAAAACTGACGATAATGCTTTAGATATTACGGAACCTGAATAAAAAAGCGCTTTTTAGTGTTTAAGTTGCAAGTATAATTCGCACTGCATAAGTGCATACTAGAACAAGAACGCAGCGATCAGAATAGAAGACCAACTGACGTTTAAACATCGAAAGCGGTGTTCAGCAATGCGTATTATCACCGCTTCTATTCAATACTTACCCAGAAACGATATTTAACGAAGCTCTTCATAAGGCTGAAGAAGGAATAGGGATCAGTGGAGAACGAATAAATAATATCCGTGACGTGGATGACAGTTCTAATCACCGACAATAAAAACCACATGCAAGCATTAGTAAATCGAATTGTAGAAATCAGTGGCGATTATGGAATAGCAATAAATACAACGAAAACCAAGATTATGGTTCATTCTAAAGAACAAATACCAGCCCCAAACATTAATATATACAATTCACTGCTAGAAGTTGTAACATGATACAAATATTTGGGATGTATTTTAAACAACTGAGATAACATGCAAAAACAAGAGCACGCATCGAGCAGACAGTTTGTCGCAAGGCAATTTGTTTGGACGTTTTCCGAGTTATGTTATACGGAATGGAAAGCTGGACACTCACAAAATATATGTGTAAGAAAATCGAAGCCTTTGAATTGCGGGTATACCGGGGAATACTGAAGGTCTCCAGGGTAGACAGAGTTACCAACAAAGAAATACTTCGACGAGTAAATAAAGGCTTAGAGATTTTAAAAATTATGAAGAAAAACAAACTGCAGTATCTACGACATATTATGAGAGATGCCGAGTCTTACAACTTATAATGCAAGGAAAGATTGAGGGTAAAAGGAGTGTAGGAAGAAGGAAAACACCCTGGTTCAAAAATCTTAGAGAGTGATACGGAGATAGGACTACAGCATTGTTTCGATCTGCAGATTCCAGAGTATAAATAGCCTTAATGATAGTTAACCTCCCATAACAAAAGCAACAACAGAAGAAGAAGAGAATGCGAGTTCGTAGGCTTTATACCCCACGAAGGGGTTTGGCCTGCAAGGCGGAAGGTCGCGGTTGTCGTTTGCCAAATTCATGACAGATGGTAATGTGGTGAGCATCACACAGTAGACAATCACATTATTACCTTTTCTTCATTCGAATGCAGGTACCCAATTATTTAAAACTCCCCACCTTCCGCACCTGAGCCTAGTACCCTAACCACTGGGCCACACTGGCGCACCACCTCAATTATTACTACAGTAATTATTGTGAACATTACCAAACAATATAAAAAAATCAAAATTGTGTTCTCCCCGCAGGTTCATTACAGACTTTTTGAATATTTATCGAAGCCACCCGTAAAGTTTGGTACATCAACATGGCACCATACCATATTTTGTGTTTAGCCGGGGCATTTTCTTCTGCAACTCTATTGAACGTTTACTGCACTGTAAAATAGGAATTTTCTTATAGCAAAAAATTAATTAACACGGTACTGTTTCAGAAAAAATACGGCACGCCACCAGCCAAAGGTCACATAATTTCTACGTTGGGCTTATTGACAGTTTTGTTCAGAATACCCTTTTGTAGCTCTGGCTTGGTCACTTGGTACAATTAGGCCTGAAGTCATATTATATTGTGTATTATATTTACTTGCAAGACTCCGTAAACGTATAAAACCATATTATTATTATGAAGCTTTCATAGGCCTTAGAGACCCATCGCTGTTGGTGTGAGACAAGGCTAAGTTAGTATACCATTAGAAAATTCAATAGTCTTCATTATTTACCAATATTATTAAAATGTAAATGAGGTCCTATAAATTAGTTAACTTTAAATTTCAATTGTTTAGCTATTTCGGTTTGATCAGAAACAGTTACAATAATTTCTTCCACTCTGAAGTGTCCAATGCCAATGCCAATGCCCCCAATACCATTACAAGTCTGCTTAATATTATAAACTCTAAAAAATTCAAAAACCATTATTTAACATATTTAAAGCAATGCTGGCGGTACCAATGGAACGAATGCGACCTTGAATTTGAATACAAACATGTGACGCATCAATGGGATTTGTAACCTATGTTTCAAACGCAAGCAAAGCAAATTCTACAAAATGTATGAAATAATTGTTTGAATAATAATGGGAACTTTCATGTTGGTATATAAAAACTACGGCACGCACTTAAGAAATCAAAATAAGGCCAAACAAGAATAAAATTGTACTACTAACTACTAACCTTGTGTTATTGAAAGATTGTTCGCCAATTGCTTTCCTGCCTTGAGGTAGTCACTAAGCTAGTATAGATAAGGCAGCTAACTAAAGGCAATTTACTGCTCTGCAAAGCACTTGTTTTCACTATTAAAACACAGAACTTCGATATATTGTGCAATAACCGGTATTTAACATTAAAAAGTGAGTCGCAGCAATCCAACTATGCTCAAAGTTCAGCTGGGAAATCCCAATTTGGCTGAAGTACGAGAAAGACGAAACATTGCGAAGGTACAAACTATGAACAGGGATAGAA
Organism: Limonius californicus; assembly: GCA_014611495.1. Lineage (NCBI taxonomy): Eukaryota > Metazoa > Arthropoda > Insecta > Coleoptera > Elateridae > Limonius > Limonius californicus. The sequence goes on from JABXWE010013557.1 coordinate 8,076, forward strand.
TGTGCAGAGGTAGTTCCCTTGTTGACCTTAAGTTTGTAAACACCATGGGTGTCGATAGTTTGGGGCCAATGGGGACCAACGCCCTGCTCTGAGGAAGAAAAATTTTGCTTACTAATAATAATATTGGTGAGGCTCTAAACCTCGTGAAAGAGTTTGGCCTGCAAGGCCGAAGGTCAGAGCTCCCGTATCCTTGCCTCTTGCTATTCCTTATTGTTAAAAAATATATACTTTATTTTACACTGAAGATGGTGCACCACGCAGTGGCGCACCCAGGATTTAATCTTAGGGGGGGCCGGCAGTTGTGTATACAGCGTTATAACACGAGCGCGAGTAATAAAGCCTAGCGCCGCATTCGAAAATTTGGGCAAGAAAGGGGCGTGGCCTAATTTTAAGAGAATCTTCCATATTTTAGAGGAACTTAATGAAACCCAAAATATCATGTTTCATGTATCTTTATTTTTATATTTCCAATATATAATAATATAAAACTGGGCCGGGTTGTATGGAAAAAAATTAATTGAAAACTAAATAAAATTCATTAGATGTTTATAGACATTTCTTTATAGAATAAAATCAAGTTTTCTTTTTTTTACATAGTTCTTGAATTACCTCTGTCGTGGTAACATTAATCTCTCTGTGTATATAAAGCAAAGCCAATCCATTAAATCGTGATTCAATCATGGCCGATCTTAAGTAAGTTTTTAATAGGAGTAATGTTGAAAATGACCGGAAGCGTTGCAAATATTTTTAATAAATTACTTATAGATATTAAGGTTTATAGATTTATCACACTTTGAAAGTGCATCAATAGCATTTTTGCATGAGCATGGCGTTATTTCAATAGATTTATCAAATTTTTTATACCACAACTTGAATTCAGCGTTCAAAATTGCTGGATTTGTTGAGACCAAATCACCATCATAAAATTCACACAACTGACGAAGATCTTCCGTTACAGTTGCTGCTGGAGGTTCTTTTCCATTTGGCATATGAGAAAAAATTTTACAAAATGTTGCCGTGTCGTGTGAATCGTTCTTGAAGTTGAGTCAATATTTGATCAATAAATGGAATAAAAATCGATCTTTTGAAATACTCCTCTACAGAATCGGCTGGAACATTGAACCTTGATGTTTGTTTTGATGTAGTCCTTGGTTTCTTAATATCAATATTAAAATTATTGGCTTTTATACATGCTTCATCTTAAATATCCTTAAAAGAAGCTTCTGCTGTTTCACGAACGCTATTTAATTGAGCAACAACATCATCAACTAAATTATGTGCAATCAAAAGGTCAATGTCAGACTTTTGCAAAACTTTTGATAATGGCAAGGTGTAAGAAAATATATTTTGTAAGCTTAATAAGAAAATTATGAAGGTAAATTCACATAATGAATTATTTAAAAGTTTTGCGTTTGAGGACGAGTCTCTGTCTTCCCAAGACATTATTGCTTCCAGACTACGAATCACTCCATAGAGGCGTACTTCATTGCTTTACGTTCGAAGCGTCTGGAATTCCCGAGAGTTATAAGGTATTATCATATTATTTGACCACTGATATAATTTTTAAATTTGTTGTAAAGTTTTTTGAATTTTTTATTTAGGATTTATTTTAATTGACGAAGTTCAGATATAAAAAATTCTGGTCTTGGAGGGGCCCAAGGCTCCCTCGGCCCCCCCCTGGGTGCGCCACTGGCACCACGTCATAATACTGCATAGAATCGTCTGGGAATTGTTGACCGTTAATTTTGGAGACAACTGTATGCGGTCTAACGGACCAGTAAGGTAGTCACCACCTTCTCCGGATTTGGCGCCTCTGGATTTCTTTTTTGGAGACAGAATATATACAATTTATTTAAAATTACTAATAATAATATGAACGAATTAAGAGAAAATTTTATACAGTGTAATGTTCATATTTATAACGCAGTTCGGAGTGTTTTAATGCGATGTGAACTATTTGTTACACATAATGCACATCAGTTTGAAAATTCAATGTATGTATTTTTACATGCTTTTAAATTTATCTTCTAGTTTGTATTTTTTTATTCCTGATGCGTTGGGAATGGTCGATGATTATTGGCATTAAAAATTATTTCTATAATAAAAAAAAATTTTTTTAATTGACGTTGCGTTCTTATCATAAAAATGTCTGATTGCTAATCCTTAAGCTAACAATAAAGTAGTATACCCGAAAAGCTCGTTACTATAGTACTTTTATATAGAACTATTCGACAAAAAACCTCAAACAGATTTGAAGACTATGTTGAGGAATATGCACTGACAGACTCGGAAGAGTACACACCACATGAAAGGAAATTACAGAAAAAGGCCAGCAATTGACAGGATCAGCCATCAGAAAGCGAAGTAAATTCAAGCAATTCCCCATAATTACCTAGAAACTCGTTCAAGATTTATCTTTGTCCTTACCTAGAAACTAACTTAAGGTCAATCTGTGTACTTAGCTAAAGAGTAATTAAATGTTTAACTGAATGATTATCTTCACAATTACCGAGGAACTCGCACAAGATGTATTTTCGTTCTTATCTAGGAACTAGCACAAGGTCTATCTCCCCACTTAACTAGGGGCTAATTCAAGGTCTATTTTCGCACTTAGCTATGGAGTACCTCAAGGTCTAGCCTTGCACTTAGCTGGAGATTAACCTGAGGTCTATCTTCGCACATAACTAGCGGCTAACTCAAGGTTTATTTTCTCACTTAGCTAAAGATTAATTCAACGATTAACTGGATGTTTCTCCTCGCAATTACCTAGGGAGTCGCTCAAGGTTATCTTCGTAACTAACTAGGGGCAAATGGAAAGTCTATTTTCGCACTTAGCTATGGAGCAGCTCAAGGTATATCCCTGCACTTAGCTAGAGATTAACTTGGGGTTTATCTTCGCATTTAACTGGAGTTAGTGAAGGTCTATCTTCGCACTTAGCTAGGGAGTAGCTCAAGGTCTATCCTTGAGCTTAGCTAGCGATTAAGTCAAGGTCTATCTTCGCACTTTACCAGGAAGTTATTCAAGGTCAATATTCGCACTTATCTAGGAAGATATAAGATGTTTAACAGTAAGTTTATCCTCGCAAATACCTAGGGACTCGACTAACTCAATGTTTAACTGAAGGTTTATCGCCGTAATTACCTAGGTCCTAGGTACTAACTCAACGTCTGTCTTCGCATTTAGTTAGAGAGTAACTGAAGGACTATACCCGAACTTAGCTAATGGGCAACACAATGATTAATTGAAAGATTATCCCACACGGATCTAGAGATTGACAATAACCCAAGGTCTATCCTCATACTTGCTTAGGGATAAAGAGCATATAAATCTTCTATACTAGGGAGTAGTGCAATATTCAACTGAAGGTTTACCGCACTTACCTATGGGTTAACTATTCCTCTGAGGAAGTAAAATTGTTGTGATTTTTTTGCGAAGTGAACCTTCTATCGGATAAGTAAAGCCGTAAGTTCCGTGCCGCTGCGACGTGTGACGCGTTAAAAATCACTACTGGGGTTGGAATTACCACAGATAGGCAAAATTCTTAGTACAATGGGTCAAATATAGCACGAGTGCATAGATGCTTCGAAAACCGCGTCCTAAATCTCGCTCGCTCAAAACACAAATACAAAAAAAAAATAATTGTACTGAACTAGAAATTTGAAAAAAAACAGTAATGGTAAAATTAAATTAAACAGGTAGCCTATTTATTTAATGTTACATAATAAATTTGAGAGTACATATGCAAGTTTACATACAAAAACAACATACTCTTGTTATTTGTTTTATTTCATGCTTGAACATTAAGTTAAACAATCTACACACTAATTGCAATACCTCTAGACATAATAATTATTATTTTCAAATTTTAATTAGCGGTTTAGTATTACACTATAAATGTAATAAAAGACAGATTACACATCATCCCCTATTATATTTACTAAAATCGAAAAATAATAGTAGGGGAATTTTCCTCGATTTTCACTGTTCCAAGGAATGCTGTGAATACTTATCCAAATAAATTTGTACAATTGGCTCTTGCTTTTTCAGTAACACTTCCATAATTGATTCATATTTGAATTTAATGTTGGCAGACGAAGGAATTTTACTGGGAAGTAGAAAGATGATCAGAATAAATCGATTCACGGAATCGCCGTTCTTAATTACACTCTCCATCAAAATGTAACGATTTTCCTCAGCTATGTCTGCAACATCACTTAGAAGAAAATATTTGAGGAATAGCTGTAAAATTTTATCAAAACTATCAACAATAAAGGGTCCGTTTAGGTTCAACAATGAATCGTATAATTTCAGAAGACGTTCACCAATGTGTAACAAAGTTGAGCTTTCCAAAGAAATAAGGGTAAATTGTAAATACAGATATATATTTAGAGCTTCTTGAGCTTTAAGGAAGTCGTTCCATAAGGCAATAAATTTTCGAAATATAATAACTGCAGCATATTTCTTCTCTAAAAATTCTCCACAAAAAGTTGTTATAAAACTGAAAACGGATTTTCGTCCAACAATATAAGATTTTGAATCATACCATGAAGACGCAACGAAATTTTTCAGAAGAGAGAATGTAAATTTCAGGTATTCTTCTTGGTCTAATTCCGATTGGGAGTAAATTATGCATCTAGAAGTAAACAAAATAATATTTGTTCGGAAATGATCTACTTGTGTTGATTTGAACAAGTACTTCTCTATTACTCGGGTGCAAAATTGTTTTGATAACGCTGGGACAATGTCCGGAGTAATGGCGTCTAAAATCTGGTATAAGTTTTCTTCAATTTCATTTGAAGTAGAAAGATTATCCAGCACATCCCACGCAAATGGGATATAAAATTGAAGGTAGCTTCGAGGAATTCTTTTCCATTTTGTTAACACTTTAAAGGCTTCGTTGTCACTGGTGTCTAGCAACATAACGGTTTCTTTCAATAATTCCCAAAAATAATCATTCGAGTAGTTAACAAATGCATTAAAAGCTCCTTTAAATAAAGATTTACGAATTGAGAAGTTTTTCTCCGTAATAATCTGTCTCTTAAACATTTCACAAACCTCAGTTTTGTTCGAAACTTTAACCGTAATATAAATGGAGTGTTTTCGAACTGATACCGCACGGCTGTTTAATTCTTTCAAAAAAGGAGAAACTTTACTTTCGGCAATATTTTGAGACACCAAGTGGAGTGATTTCTGGACAAACTTCAAATAATCGCCTTTGCAAAAATGTAGAACACTTGTAAGCGCAAGTGATGGGGGGATAATATTTCTTACAGAACCAGCAATCGATTTTTGAATTTTACACATCAATAGACCTTCTTGACTGTTCATATCCGCCGTTAAATTCAAGGGGTAGTATGGAGAAATGAGGTTTATAAATTCATCAGTGTCCATTAGATAAGACATTGCGGTCACAGCACCTCCAAATTGATTAAGGTTAAAACGGTCTTCAAAATCTATGTCTTCCTGTTTAGTTTTCAGTTTTTCTAAAAACATTTCGCATAGTTTTTCAGGCATTCCTAAATGAGAATATCTTTTTAACTGCAACCATACAGAAGGAAGCTTTCTCAAGGGCCCTACTCTCAATAGGGTATCCGTTATAATTTTACCATTATTAATTATAAACATGGGTTTGTTTAATAATATCCATTTCAAAAGCGCAGCATCCATCCACGTAGTTTGACAAGTAAAAAAATCGATCAGCATTTCCAATTTCTCTTGTTCAGTTATGCTCGGCTGTTGTACGAGTTGCAATAGAATTTTCTCCGTTGACCAGCTGTGGTCTCCCGTTTTCAAAGAAGACTTGAAATGGCTTAAGGATGTTGAGTATGTTAATAATGATATTTGATGGTTAGGATTTCTTTCATTCCAGCAACTTAAATGGTTCAAGTACTCTACGTGCGCGTAGCTTACTTCATCATCTTTGTACCCCAAACCAATAACATTACCTAACAACGGTAAATAACGTGGCTCATATTTTGGATTATCTAGGGACAGACGATGATATCTACCTTTCGTCCAACGAGTGAGTTGTTCTTCTACAGGCAAATTCTTATCAAGGCAATGTTTTATATAGGCTTTAAGAAATTCAGAAATTTCGTAAAAATGTTCGTCATCAAACATGCCGAGATGTAGTAGTTCATTTATGTGCACCCAGTGACTTTCTTCAAGCTTGTCTAAATTAAAACAACTTTTAATACTTCTTAAAAATCCTTGTCGGACACTATAATGGTCGTTATGATGTTTGCTGATTACGTATTTGCAGACATCTACTAAACTTAAAATGTCATTGTTAATTTTGCATGTGGTTACTAAGTATGCTATAAGTTTTGCCCTTGCTTTTATATTGGACGTGAAAGAAATACGTTCCTTTAAAAGCGGTAAAGATTTTTCGGCTTTCATGTAACTAATCCATTGTTCTTCGGAAATTTCCTTCGGCTTTGAATGGGTCTGCATCCAAATCTCTCTGTCTTCGGGAGACATCGCTTCAATCAAATCGGATACTACAAATTTGGGGTGCTCCCATAATTCGCTGCCATATATTTTCTTAAAAGTTTCCGGCAGTAAATTTACTTTTTGCCAGTCCGACGGCGTATGTTTGAGCAAGCACAGAAGATTGTCGAATTCTTCCTCACACTGACCTAAAGTCCGTGGAAATAAATTGATATAAAATTCGCTATAGTCGTCTTTTAAGCTTTTGAAGACTTGCTTGCTTTTCAGAAGTTTGTAGATCTTCTTAGAATCTCCGATGACATATTGTTTATTTTTACAAATAAAGTTTTGAGTTGCTCGACGACCTATTCGAACGTCTGGGTTGTATTTCTCGTTAAGTTTCAAAAATAATGAACTCTTGTGTTGTACCAAATAAGTGAAAACGCTTGTGTATTTTTCTGCAATGCCAATCTTGTTATTGCATTTCTGTAGTTCCTCGAAAACGGTTTCTGTTATTTCCGGATATTTTTTTATAATGACCATTAGTTGTCCCGGAGTAATTTCGATCCTATATGCTTTTATGCATTTTATTATGAAATTTCCACTACAACCTGGTAGTAATTTTGACGCCAAATGTAAACCATAATTTTGACGAATTGCTTCAAAATAATCTTCTACTTTTTGGGCGTTACCTAAATGCAGTGCTAGTTTATTTACCAGCTTCAATTTTGTATTAAACGATAGAAAAGGAAATATTTCTTCGATCAACTCATCCCCATTAATTTTTCCAAATACTTGCGCCGTAAATGTAGAACTAGCTTTTAAAACTTTTGCTATATGTATAGGATTTTCACTCTTCAGAATTTCCAAAAGGTCGGAACCTCTCCGAAAGTAAATGAGGGCTTCCACTTTAAGTATGTCTTCAAAATAGTTTTTTGGGTTCAAAAACGCAAAATCTATTTCTTCGGATCCATTTTTTAAAGTCTGCTGGGTTTTAGACAATAGGGTTGAGAAATGTTTTCTTCTTTCTGATAAAGTTTCTCCAGTTAAAGATTCGAAGCTGGATACGAATGCTTCAGTAGAGTTGACCATGTTGAATTTTAATGGATATTCTGTAAAAAAAAGAAAAATTAGTAGAAACATTACAACAGTACAAATGCAATGGTGAATATTTTTGAACATACTGTTTTTGAAAGTAATGTAGAGATTTAAACCTGCGACTGATCACAAGTAGAATGACAATGGTAGAATGCGTTGAAAGATTATAAAGATTACCATTAACAAACGCATGATGTAGCATTGCAAAAACAGAATTCAATATATCTATTTTAAAGGCTGAGGAAACTTTGTTGAATTTAATAGCGTTCAACTAAATCTTTTTTTATTGAATAATCATGTTGCCATTCACCAGAAGACCCGACTTTCTAGTTTTACCTTGGACTAACTTTGTTTTGGGAGATTGCATGGATTCAATGTTAAACATGTATAATCATGAAGCTGTACAAAAATTGTATTATACACATTTACAATCAACAAATACTTAATTCGATTAAGTTGTAACTTTGTACACAAGCCGTAGACCGACCACAATATAGTTATTTTAAGCTGAACCTTACTACATTTACAAAACTTTCACTAGTTAGTTCATAATAACATATTCTCCTCCTTTTAGTTAAGAGCATTTTACGGTGAGAGTGTAGTACAGGATCTTACGGGCGATGCAAATCTTTTGAGACTTGAACGTAAAGCATTGCCAAATGTAAGCGCCCGAAGGGCAGTGTAAGTTTACTTAAATGAAGTAGATCCAGGCGTTCTCAAAAGATATCGCATTACAAATAGATATTTTCTTCTTTTTGCTTGTTCATTGTAGATTTTTGGGAGGGTGAGTTACCTCACGTGCACTTAGGCCACATCGGTGGGCCCATTATGCTGCCTCGCCAGCAGCACCCCAATTTGGGCATCACCTAAGCCATCCAATCCTTTGGATGTACTTGAGGACTGTTACGTTTATTATGCCCCTTAGATTTAGGCTTCCCGTTGTGCCAGTGGATTGTGCTGGTCTCGCACCCATATCTTTTGTATTCGTCCTTCATTAGTTCCATATTTGAATTTGCGCGCGGGTATTAACGTTTTTTGAGTTCCTGGTTATCAAATTTTGTGAGGAACTGGGTTCCGTTTCCGAAAAGTCTTGTGTTAGCTGTGACAGGTATCAGAGCTTCATTCCTTTGAGGTGTGACTTTTTGGTCAAATCAGTTTGTATCTGGATTTTTCTTGAGGATCTTGAAGCAATTTGGCTTATGGGTTCCGTAAGGTGTTACTTGGACCATCGCCTATCCGTTTGTTACGGGATTTAAATTCTGATTACCGAGCACATGATAACAATCGAGGCTTCGTTAAACATATCCGTGTAAACTCTTGTATTGGAGACTACAGGAATTTTTCCACCGGTTTTCCGCCTACCAGATTTGGGTCTGCCTACGACGGTAGCATCCAGAAGGATCTCCATTAGGTCAGGCGTATTTTGCAATTTAAATTTATGTGTCTATGTTATTTCGTTCCAAGTAGGAAGCATATTTTCTTTACAAGCTGGAACTCCAAGTACATATTTTGATCCATCTTACACTCTGTTTATGTGTTCATTCAATATTTGGAGATTAAATTTATCGTACAGCTTTAATTTAGTGAATTTATACTTTTTGTAATCAGTGGCGGCTCGTGAGTTAAGAAAGAGGGTGGACACAAGAAAAAAATTACCTATTTTTTGTACATAAAATCCATTCTCCTATTTTTCATGCTAGAAAAGACGTCTATGACTTTGTTGTCAAAATCCGGGATAGACTGGACGAACTTCCTTTCTATTGATAGGACCGCCAATGCGTTCAGTCGATCTTTTTGCACACAATTAACTTCCATCATTAAAAAAACGTCACTTTCGTCTTTGCATTCAAACGCGCGATTGCGCGAAAACAGCGCTCCAAAGTTCAAATTCAAACGTTGACTGTAAGTCGGGAACAATGTGCTCGGTGCCCCATTCGCCTGCTATATCGCGTATAGCGAAGATAGGCAACCGAATCTTGCTCTGCATAGGTACAAATCAGAGCGTTCTCCGGAAAATAGTTTTGAGGCTGTTAGCCGCGCTTGTGGTGCGGAAGAAAAATTTGATACCATCGTTAAAATAATGAAATTAAAATAATGCACTGAATTACATGCGAATTTCTTTCTGTGTTTATCTTGGTGGTTGGGTGGGCACGTGCCCTTGTGCCCTTTAGTACAAGCCGCCACTGTTATATATAACAGCGGAATAAATTAGTTATCATTCATTTTCAGTGTACTTAAATACAAATTACTTATGATCAAAAAGAATAAAAATATATTACAAAAACAAATTCTGTAATATAAAATCTATTCAAAATGACCACCACTAACATTACCTATACTTATAACGATCCGCACATCTCACAGTGGAACATTTTCCGATAGTATTTGAAAATCCTCATCTAGACAATGTAGAACATTTTCAGCATTAAGACGATTTAGCAGAGTTTTCATCTGCCCACACATGATTATTATAAGTATTATAAACCCAACCCTGCGTAAATGTTGCTTCGTCTGTCCACAAAATATTGCCAACGAAATTCGAATTTGTTTGATGTTGATTTAATAGTCATTCACAGTACCTAACTCATGCATTATAATCCTGTGGTACTAAGGGTACACTTAAAATTATGTAGGCTGTTGTCGTGTAATATTCTGTTACTGTCAACTTGGTACTTGTACAATACAAGAAATACCACGTACGCTTCTCGCAGGTTCCCATAAAATTAAGTCTAACAAACGTTCTTCAATGTTGGGCTGTCTTACCATAAATAGACGACCACCACCACTACCACTTCTTTTTAGACTACCACTTCCTCTTTCTCTAGCAGTCACTAGTTAATTCATTGAATAACTGTGTGGTTTGGATGTCGTCTATTCGGATAGCGTTCAGCACATAGCCTTGCTACTGCATTGCAATTACAACCAACCTCTCCAAGAATCCAAATCATGTCAGTATACTCAGCAAATGTGTATTCCATTAATGCAAGTGAAACGGAATTTATGTTCAGTATGCACTGCTGTAAGGTCCCGGGCTGCACACATTCGTCACCCGTTCACGTACGATCAGGAGAGTTAAGGCAGCGTTGGCTACGGTCAGTGGATGGGTGACCCGAAGGTTACGTTAACGCGGCGCCTCTCTTCCTCGAGGATTGACCACTATGGGAGAGTAGATCAATAAACCCCCCTTATGAGGGAGGCCCTTGGTCAACAATGGGATGTTGGGAGCTAATAAAGAAAAATAAAAAGATGCACTGCTCCTCTCCTCGTGTTACGATCGCACTAGAGGAGTAACAAGATCATACACACAAAACAAATACACCATGCACTAGCAGGTCAAGCATGGTTACGTACCAACTTACCGTGTTGGTACGTAACCATGAGTTACGCAGAGTCGGGCCCTGTTACTAACTGAGCCTTGTCTCACACCAAAAGCGATGGGCCTCTAAGGCCTCTGAAAGCTTCATAATAATAAAAAAATAATAATTCACTGCTGAACAACGCTACGATGCGTTTTCATCTCAACTTATGGGACACCCTATATAAGTCTAAATGCAGCAACGACAAAACTACATACTGACAACTGTCGTTACTGGCTTCTTCGACGTGTTTATTTTTTAAAAGAGTGCCATACGTCACCGACTTTATGCTAAATTGCCAATGCTAAAAATAATTTAAAACACCTGCAATTTAAACATTTAAGAAAACGTCAATGTACTTAACAAATGTGTATTCCATTAATGCAAGTGAAATTGAATTTAATAAAAGGAACAGAAACATGTGTTCGACAACTGTAAAATTCAGCAGTGTTAAATTAAATAGAAATTACTGTCAGCCTTGCTTAGATTTGTCGTGATGCCATATCTAAATTTCGTGCTTTAAACAAAAACAGAAGCAGCAGTCATTTTTATTGTTAATATCTTAAGTTTATTGACGAAAAACTACTTTCATTATATCTATTAGTTTAGCTTTGTTGTTAAAGATACGCAGCATTCCGATTTCAAAGACGCTCTTATGAAGAAAGTAGCCTGTGAAAAATAAATATTTTAACTGTTTTGTGTTCAGTATGGACTGCTGAACAACGCTACGAGGTGTTTTAGCTCAACTTATGAGACACCCTGTATACGAGAAATCATGACGTAAACAGCAAAATAACAAGTGCAAAAATTGTATTAGATAAAAATTGATTATATCTACCAAAAAAAGTATCGTCTTCTGAAACCTGTTCTAAGACAACAACTATATGTGTCCATTAGTACTATTTTCTCATAGTAATGATATATTGGCATCAGTTAATTAATAGATTTCTTTAGCATGGTAAGATTGTTCGTTTCTGCTTTAAGTACTTCGCTTACAGATGTTCAACCATGAAATTTTCTGTATAATTTTATTTGCTATTATAAATGGCGCAGCAATGCTATGCTGGGCAAGTATAAACTTCATGTTGTCATTATCTGCGGAAAATCATGCATTTCCAATCGGAATTTTATTAAACCTTGGATTTTCAAAACGTAACAAAGAGAAATGTAATTATAAGAATGCAGTACAATTTAAAATAAAATGAGCTATTTCGTCTGAATTTTTCACACTTTAGCCAATCTCCATCGATTCCCTGTAGTTTATTTGTACGAATATTCTAATGATAATTACATTTTATACAAATACTGGAAGTATACTTATACCGATTTTGAGGATTCTACTGAGTAAATAGTTGCTAAACTATATAAACTGTACCCAAGTGCGGTTGGAACCGTAGAGGCCTTAAATTTAAAGTTTAGTAAAAATATAGTGCGAGTTCAATCCAGCCGCTTTATACAACTGAACTTTTGTAATTTCAGCGGAATTTCTACATAAAAATACAAATTAAAATGGAAGGTCCAGTTTTTTTAGTAAGAAGGCAATCAATAAAACCGAAATTTTCAAACAAGGCTTTTAGATACGTTTTGCTGGCCTCTATAATATCAACAAATTTATACAATATACTTTTAAACGTTTTCCAAAATCTCAGTAATTTTAGAGGCTCCTCATGTTTTAAAATGGGTTATTCTCGAAGATTTTCTGCGCATTCAAATTCTGACATAAGGTTTATTAAGTGAGTTTTAAGTTCCGTTAGCTCAATTATCGGTTTTTGAGAAACGGTGTAGGGTAAGTCCGGGAGAGATCGACCACCGGGAGAGACCGACCAGTACGGATAACTCAAGAACAAAGAAAGAGAGGACTCTGTGTCTCACATATATGATAAAATTAGTTGAGCTTGTTGCAACAAAGTGTTAACAAGAGCGGCGACTGTATGTGAACTTATAAGTTAAGTTAAAAACTTTGTGCGAACCTGAAAGTTTTTTGACTTATTTACTGTATTTTTACTGTACGTTTATTTAAACAATTTCGATACTGGATGATAAAATATGCATGAAACTACAGCATAACCTCAAATATGTAGTCGTTCCTCGTTTTTCTTCCAGCTCACAAGGTGGTCGATCTCTCCTGTGACTTTGGTAGAGTTCGACCACATTAATAAGGGAGAGACCGACCACGAAAAAGAAAATATAAAAAATTTGATTTGAAGGAAATTAAAGATTTAATGAAGCCCAATTTAAACACTTAAATATATTGTAAACTAATATTGTTACAGATTAACAAAAATGCCCACAGCTTACAAAAGAAAAAATGAGGAAAGAGCTAAATGGAGTGGCGATTCTTTAAGAAACGCAATTGAATGTGTACAAAATCGTACAATGGGTGTAAATGAAGCCGCCCGACAATTTGGGATTCCTAAAACAACTTTAAAAAATAATATTAAGAAATCAGACGGAGTAAAACGAAAGAGACTGGGTCCGTCATCGGCGTTGGGAGATGATGCAGAACTGAAACTGGTGTAACACATTAAAGAAATGCAAACATTTGGATTTGCACCAGATCGGGAGTCCGTCAGAATATGGGCCTTTCAACGTGCCGAATAACTGAAGCACACGTTCAATAAAGAAAAAGGCAAAGCCGGCTATGATTGGCTTAACTCATTTTTCCGACGACATCCTGATATATCAATTAGAAAAGCCGAGGGAATTTCTATTGCTCGAGCGACTGGAATGAACTGTGACATTGTGACACACTATTTTAGCTATTAGACAATATTCTCACTGATAACCAACTCCATGACAAACCTTCCAATGTGTTTAACATGGATGAAAGCGGTTTGCAATTGAACAGTAGACCAACTCAAGTGTTAGCCGCAAAAGGCTCAAAAAATGTTTCTTCGTTGACATCAGGCGAGAAGGGAGAAACAATTTCGGTTATAGCGTGCTGCATGCAGAAGGAATGTTTCTGCCACCCTACTCAATATTTTAAGGAAAAAATAGAAAGAACGAATTTTTAGATGGAATGCCACCTGGCTTCCAAATTGCTATGTCAGTGAAATCGGCGTACGTCAACGCTGCCATTTTCAAGAATTGGTTGGAATTCCATTTTTTGCCACGAAAACCCGCTGGAAAAGTGTTGTTAATTGTCGATGACCGAACCTCTCACACAAATTCTGTTGAAGTACTGCAATTTTGCGGAGCGAACGACATAATTCTACTTTGTTTACTGAGTCACACGACTCATTACCTACAACCACTAAACAGGTCCTTTTTTAAATCACTGAAAATCCATTACTACGCGGCTTGTAATAATTGCTTAAAAACAAATCCAAATAGGAAAATAACAAGGATGGTATTTGGAAACGTTTTGGGACAAGCCTGGGGTAAATCGGCAACTGTGGAAAATGGGATGTCTGGTTTTAGAGCCATAGGCATTGCACCTTTTAATCTAGAAGCCATTCCAGATTACGCTTATATTGCCATACAAATGGAACAAGATGCAAAAGCTACATCACATGGTTCAAATAGTACGGCTAAAAATCTATCCCCTCCTTCGACTCCGCCACGGTTCACTACCATTCAGGCAACTGACAATCGTATTTCGTCACCTCTGCCTGGCAGTTCGCACGACCCTGACACTGCAACAGTTGATATTGACCCCACACCAGGGAAATTGTTGGAGAACGTTATTTCGCCAGTTGCAAAAGCTAGTGTAAAAGCAGTGGTTAAAACACGAGGTAGACAGCTTGCAATCATTCTGAATAGTTCAGAACGCATTGAGATGCAGAAAAACAAAAAAAAAGTACGAAGAAACAAACAAGCTGTCCAATTCAAAAGAAAAATGTGGTTAAATAGGAAAAACAATTGTAATCTTCATTTTCGGATAGCGAAAATCAGTAGAAGAGTGGGATGAAAATAAAAGCGCAGTGCGTAGGGAAAATTATTTTGAAACCACTAAGAACATTGACTGGATCAAATGCGTGAACTGCAGTCGTTGGTTTCATAATGGATGCTCGAAATTTGAGAATTTCTGCGATTTTTGCGAAAAAATGAAAAAGAAAAGTCGTAAAAACTAATTTCGTTCATACTTTTTTATAGGTATACTTTTATTATTATGCTGTTCTAAGATATATGTTTTGTTATTTGTCGAAATCGGTCTCACCCGTAGATGGTGGTCGGTCTAACCCGGACATACGGGTGAGATCGACCAGTTGCAATGTTTGTACTTTTTATTCGAAATAAAAATTTATGTTCGTATGATATCATAAGTACTAATATATATACTTGCCTATTACCTAAACCCTTTGGGCAATTCTTTAACGGTTAAAAAAAATTATCTCAGAAAACAAAAAAGTTATAACTTTTTCTTCCAAAAAGTGGTCGAACTCTCCCGGACTTACCCTATAACTTTCCAAATTTGAAAAAGTCTAGAAGGACTGTTTCTTAATAAATAACAAACCATTTTGTAAGCGTTTGAAACTTGCACCCTGTCACAAAAGTTAATCAAAATCATTACAGCTGTTTTCTAAGCATATATTTTTGAATATTTCGGCTGACCTTTTGTGAAAAAATGCATCTAAAAACACGTTTTTCTGTCGTTTCCGGCTACAAATTGATGCGGAAGATTATAATTTCTGAATTGTTAGTTTTATTAGAATCAGATCAACTATTTTGGAATGTTACCTGCGAAACATATATCTTTTAAAAAACATACATTAACATCCTCAAACGGACATTTCCGTTAAAATCTCAAATCGATTGATCAATTATTTTAACCCACTTACATACCTAATCAATATCAAAATCTAGATTGCGCCTGTAGTAACATATATAGGTATACGTAACATACGTAAGTTTTATCATACCATAGTTTTTACTAAAAATTATCTTTTTTGGTAATGCAAAAACTTTGCAGTAGTAAATCAGCTATCTAAGGTGTAAAACGCGTATATAAATAAATCGTTAATACAAAGTACCACCGAGATAAAGTATTTATAGCTGACGCCTTCTATGACATAAAATCATGAGTTAGTTATGTTATGCTTTACCCCTATCAAGCTGATTGTAAAATAATTCAGTCTAATACCTAAATTATTCTACAATCACCAACACACGTTTACAAGGGCCATAAAATATAGCCGTTCAAGCTCTTTACATTTGAAAGCTTACATTACCGCGTTTAACTCACACTTATAAACGGTTTATCTTCGCATTATCTGAGGACGTTATGTAATAGCGCCGACAGCGCCGCGCGGCAAAAGCTTCAAACTACCAGTCATCTCCGTAATGGCCGAATCGTGCCTTATCTCTCGCCATACTTACACTCGCTATAAAAGAGATACGGCTGAAAGTATAGGATGTAAATTGTGGCCGATAACTTGGAGTTGAGCTATTTTCCCGGGACACGTTAATCCATGATCCTGCAATATTCTAAATACACACAGATTGACTCTTCAGAGACCATTTATATTAATAGGCCGCTGCGTTTGCAAAATCATTATCTACTCAACTAAATTAGTGAACACCATTTTATTACTAATATTTATAATACAAATACTCTGTTAAAAATTTTTAATCTATTCTTATTAGTGTGTAAAGACAATTCTAATTATTTAATTATATTTTTAAATACTTAAATTTTAAGATTTAATTATAAATATAGTATTTATAATTAACTTTAACTTAAATTTAAATCTGCGAGCAAAGAATATAATCCCCAGTGTTACCATTTTTAAAATAAATGCTATTCCAACCGTGAAAAATAATTTACACTAACAGTTATAAAAATTATATCTTTTGCATGACATCATAGTCCTTTTTTATTATTAATATTTCCTGTTTTTGTTTTCAATAATCTGTTGTTGTGTAGTGCTTTATAGGGTGTTGTTTGAGCTTAAAAACTTTAATAGTAGTTAGTTACGTTTTCTACGGTGCGAAACTTCCTCTCCCGAAATTTGGATGCACAACACGGAATTTTCTCTGTTAATACAAATCGGGAAACATCACTAAACACGTGTTCAGCGCAAGTAGACACCAACTGTGTGTTATGGGTACAGCCACATGTTTTATATTTTTAATATACCTGCATTTTTTCAGATTTGATTTTTATGCGCATATGGTACTCTAACAGATAAGCAAGAATTCGGTAATTGAAGCAGATAGTAACCGGTTAAAACTAGCGTGGATTATGAAAAACCCAACAAAACCACCAATTGCCTTTAGTTTTCGATTAATTGTTTAGGAATGCTTATCTATACCATCCACCATCCAATGTCAAATCCATATAAAAATAGTTGTGAAAATAACAACCCGTAAATTTGTCATTATTTCCACACTAACATAAACTTGATAAAATTGCCAAGAATATAAAGAAAGTGACGACTTTAAAAAGTTACCAAACAAGAAAAACAACGCAGAAGTGTCTAATAGGAAACTTAGAACTCGGAGGAAGGTAAAAGAAGAAAATATGGAGGAAGAAAACATATAATGTACCTAAAAGAGATGCAATGTATTTACTTACAAAAGAACAAACAAATACTGTATTTTCTATAGTTCTGCAGTATAATTGAATTTATACTTACCTACTACGTTTGATTAAAATCACGCATGCTTATATGTTACTTCGAAAAATTAATTGTTTTGTAAATTTTAAACACGTTTTCTTTAATAAAAACAAACGTGTAAAAATATTTGAATTTTCTAAATTAATGATATATTTAGGGTCTTCCGAGTATCAGCAACATTAGATATCCTTTAATGTGCATTATGTGCGTGTTTATCACCGACAAAATTGGATAACAGGATACAAGAAGCATTGCAGATAAAGAATATAGATCTCCTGTTTTTAAGCAAATGCGAAAGAACGGGTGGAATGAAGATGGAATCCGGCAGACGTCTCAAAAGTTAAACTGATCAAAGAGTAGAAGAGAATGAGAAAATATGGCTTAAGTTGGATTCGCCAGTATTACCGAAGTAGCGTATAAAATTCTTGTGCTGCAACCCTCCACACAATTCTGAATCCGGTCTTGGCAATCGTGGAGTCACAATACATAAAACCTTTTCTGGTATTTCTGTTGGTCGGATTCCATGTAGGGTGTTTCTACCTCTGCGGTGCAAATAAGCACATGGAAGAAGAAAAACCAGTGCCCTGCAGTGGGTTGTAGAGGCTGTTAATGTGCCCGAATCGGTATTTACCATTCTTATTATTTTCACTATTACTTGGGTTGGTTTATTGTGATAACGTTCTCATTTCCTTATTTGTTGAAATCCAATTTTCCAAACAAAAATACTGTATTTTTCTCAATCTTGGTAATTCCATGTAATTCTGCAAATATAGTATGGCGTACACCTCCTTCATTGCCCCTCATCCATACTTTATGTAAAAGTAAATTACAGAGCGAAAGTAGCTTTATCCTCTACTTTGCACAGTGATTTTACAGTAACAAACCCAACCATTTAAGCAATGTGAAAGTCTATTATTACTATCATATGACTTTACATTGCTGAATAATCTGTTCCCGTATGTTGGGTGTAAGTTTTTCCGAGTGATTCCGTTTTTTGTAGCTGCAATGTAATTGTACGTACCAGTAAAATCATGAAATAACGTTTAAACGATTAAATTATTCATGTAATGTACATGATTCTAATCCTACTGCCAGTAGTACCTATTGCAGATTTGAAACAGCATACTTGGTGTTGGTTGACCAAGATCCTTTTTGTAATATCAGTTTTGCTTCTTTTTCGTTTTTTTTTCTTTCATACTTGCCAAGAATTTCTTAAAATTATAAATTTACTTGGATAAGCCACACTACAACAACGTCGTTCAAATCGGCTAAAAAAATTAGGTAATACTATGCATTCCTTATGAAGTTTCCCAACGATGTCCTACACATAGTTTTTTATATAGCGATTATTTTACTGCCGACGCCCTCTTTCTCTGTATATGCCTGACTTTCCAATCCTGCAGCGTTAAACCTCACATTTCCATAGATGTTGTCATTCCATGTGGTCTTCGGTCTTCCTTTTTTTCTTTTTAGGGCCTCCAGAGCCATGTTTTTAAAGGCTATCTGTTTTCTGGCATTCTTCTTACGTGCCTATACCACATTAACTTCTTCTGTTTAGTTACATTTATGCTCTCAACCTCCATAATTTGCCTGATCCTGTGATTTCTTACTTTTCGCAGCCTAGAAATTCTGCAACTTCTTCTCCAGACGTCGATCTCGAGTATGTTGAATACTGCTGCTCCATATGTAGCGATGCTCTTTACTACGCTTTTATAAAGCATTGTTTTTGTTTTATTTATTATTGTGTCTTTCCATAAAATAGTATTTAATTGTTGGATGTACATCTGGCTTGTTTCTGCAGTCTCTGCTGTTTATTCCTTGTGCTGCGATCGCTATTCCTAAATATTTATAGTCTTAGCACAATTTAAACGTCTAGTTCCCATTCCCTATATTCCTGTACGAGTTTCCTTGTCATGTATTCAGTGTGTTCTAGATCCGAGGCTACCTGATCGTCCGCAAATAATATCGTATACCTACTTCGTCTATTGTCATCCTCATACCACTACATTTTCTTTTCCATTTTTCCAACACTTTGTTTAAGTAAATTTTAAACATAGTGGGGATAAGCAGCATCCCAGTCTTAGAACTTGAATGATTGTGAAATGTTTTGAGATTTGATCATTTTTTTTAACATAATTTGTATTATCTTTATATAGATTTTTAATGGTTTTAACTTATGCTCTGCTTGTATCTCTATCATCTTCTAGTATTTTCCACTATTTTCTTATCGAGACGCTGTCATAAGCCTATTTTAGGTCAACGAACATCAGGCGTGTCACTCTTCCTCGTACAAATGTTTTCTTTATTGATTGAAAGCTTTTTCGTCCCGTTGCTGGGCATCGGCCTATTCTCCGCCAGGTGTTTCTCCCCAGCGCTAAGTTAGAAACATGGGGGGTCTACAGTTTAACGTCGAATCCGAACGACAGAAATTCCAAAGAAGGTTTTTGGAAAGCTGTATTGGGAAATTGTATGTGGTGGGCTGTAGGCAAGGTTTTTATAAATCTGCATAATAATGCTTAGATTTCGAACCTAAGCCAGTATAAACGTGTTGCTCAGAAAGTGAACGCGATACCAACTGAGCTACCACCACACTTTTTTTCTCTATTACTTTACTTACCTAAACAAGATCATTATCAATTCACAACCTTCCCGCTGCAAACCCACTTTGCACCACACATCCCCATGGTATGGTGCTATTTGAAATTTTAGAGGGGGTGGCTGTGGCAGCTAAGGAGATGATGATACACGTCTGGATTTTCCGCAAGAAGATGTCCCCTTTGTTGTCTTTGCGAATATGTTTTAACGATTTTCAATGCAAAACTGCTTTTGAAAGATACTGATGGTGGCTACTTTTGATTGTAAATCCCTGTATATATCTTGCACTGGGTTTTGCTTTTATAGCTAGCAATTGACTGTTGTGCTGAAAGAAACTTATTGTCTCATATACACATCAAGTACTGCTTTTTACTCAAAAAATCTGACGTTAATTTCAATTTACATTAAATTGTACTTTGTTGTCGTTATAAGCTTTTCAGTAACCTAATGTGCTATACGCAAATGAGACCGATTCATGCAATTTCCCCTTATCTTTCTTATAAATATCTATTTTAGCACTAGTTGTGTAGACGTTCATAGCTACTAAGCTACAAGCAAATTGTTTGGTTCAGTGGGTAGTTGTTGAACTTTCCAATTTTAATAGTGCTAAAAGTTCTACCATTTTTACATAAAAGCCGTTGTGTTCTGGAGCTGAAGATGGTCATAGTTGATCTATTGGCGATACTGCGTGTGATGTGTTTTTATATTTGGAATATGGCCGATAAGATTTATTACATATTTGCACTGGTTCTATTTTAAACTGTGATACTGTGTATGCACTTATTTCTGTTAATACCAGAGCATTATTATTATTTTTGCTGTTGGTTGTAGTTTTATGGCTAGCAATTATATAGTGTGCTGTAAGCAACAGTTTCAACGTATCTACCTATTTGATATGGATGCAAACGTTAGTAAATAAGACCATAGCATTATCCTCAACAATGGCTGTATAAAACAAAACAACAAATAAAGGTAACACATCTAAGGTATGACGTCACAATGTTTCAATTAATTATTGTTTTGCAACCTACCAATAGCTGTATTAAAGGTGTTGATATGATTTGTACAGGGTGGGCAAATTTCGATGTTTGTATAGGGTAACTCGGTAATTATAGGAGATACAAAAAAATGGAAGGCACGTTCTCGATCTCTTTTTTTGAGACAAATTCACTGACGGGAACAAAAATTTGCTATCGTCTTTTGTTTTCGAGTTACAAACAAAAGTTCGATTTTTCGACTTTTAGACACATGTGAATATCGTGGTTGTTTGTAAAGTTAGGAGAAAATAACTTTTACATTCTCAAGGCACTTTTTTCTGTATAATCCAGTGGCGTCGAGAAAATTTGAAAAAAAAGGTTTAATGTCGAGTTATGGCCTAAAGTTGTATTTTTTCAAATGGGAATCATAGTTGGCTATGGTTTAGTTAAAACGGATTTTTTTTTCTCTTTCTAACTATGTATCATATGTCGGGTAACTTTTGATGTGTAAGTCTTTAATAGCGAATATAATATTTTACTAGATTACTTTCTGTATTTTTTTTATATTTTACCAAGTAGGCGGGTGTCATCTATGATGGTAAACGGAAAAAATCCAGGAAAAAAATCCATGAAAAAAAATCCAAAGGAAAAAAAATCCAAAGGAAAAAAAATCCAAGGAAATAAAATCCAAACTATAATTATAGTAATTTTTCACATGGTTTGTAACATTACGGCCGGTTGCACAAACGCTTTATGAAGTTTGCCTTATAGTTACCTACCTTAAAAATGAAATTTTGGGGCAAAAATATTTTGTTACTTAGGTAGATCTGTATTTTGGTTATAATGCCCTTGGCTGTAAATTTTGACAATTTAACTATTTATTAATAATAAAACTTTTAATTTAAAAAATCCCTTGTTAAAATTGACAGAGCGTTCACGCAGCACAGTAATAAAATAGATATATGTGTATTGGTTAGAAAACAGGCAAACAAATCACATTATTAGCAAAAAAACTATTTAAATAGAAAAAAGAAAAGTAGACAACAATACTGAAAGATAAAAAAAGTTGTAGGTTAGGTTAGGTTAGGTTAGATTTGGCTGTTCAGGGACCTCGGTGGTCTAGTGCGAGAACGCATTGACCACTCGAGGTCACAGCAAATGCGGTTGCTCCGTTGGGGCGACCGAATCCCGACTGGGGCTACCGCATTTCGCTTAGTTAAGTTTAAGGTGCATGTTGCATGAATGTTTAGTGTGTAAGGGACGCCCACAACCCCCTGAAGTAATGCGAAAGCGGTTAAGTGGGAAGGACAGTAGTATGAATGAGCGAGAAAAAAAAAAGGTTTGGCTATTCAAAATTATAATCACTTCATTTTATAATTTGGGTTTTTTTCCTGGATTTTTTCCTATGGATTTTTTTTCCTTGGATTTTTTTCCTGGATTTTTTTTCTGTGGTTTTTTTTCCTACAATCCATCTATGACAGTGTTTATTCGTTTGCAAGTAAATTGCATATTAACGATTTTGTTTCCGTCATAATTACAATTAACTCATTTAATCGTAAAAATGAAGATGTTTTAGTTTTAATAAATTGTTAAATTGTCAAAATTTACATCCAAGGGCATTACAACCAAATACAGATCTACCTAAGTACCTAACAAAATATTTTTGCCCCAAAATTTTATTTTTAAGGTAGGTAAGTATAAGGCAAACTTCATAAAGCGTTTGTGCAACCGGCCGTAATGTTACAAACCATGTGAAAAATTACTATAATTATAGTTTGGATTTTATTTCCGTGGATTTTTTTTCCTTTGGATTTTTTTTCCTTCGGATTTTTTTTCATGGATTTTTTTCCTGGATTTTTTCCGTTTACCATCATAGATGAGTATGACACCCGCCTACTTGGTAAAATATAAAAAAAAATACAGAAAGTAATCTAGTAAAATATTATATTCGCTATTAAAGACTTACACATCAAAAGTTACCCGACATATGATACATAGTTAGAAAGAGAAAAAAAAATCCGTTTTAACTAAACCATAGCCAACTATGATTCCCATTTGAAAAAATACAACTTTAGGCCATAACTCGATATTGCACCTTTTTTTTTCAAATTTTTTCGACGCCACTGGATTATACAGCAAAAAGTGCCTTGAGAATGTAAAAGTTATTTTCTCCTAACTTTACAAACAACCACGATATTCACATGTGTCTAAAAGTCGAAAAATCGAACTTTTGTTTATAACTCGAAAACAAAAGACGATAGCAAATTTTTGTTTCCGCCAGTGAATTTGTCTCAAAAAAAGAGATCGAGAACGTGCCTTCCATTTTTTTGTATCTCCTATAATTACCGAGTTACCCTATACAAACATCGAAATTTGCCCACCCTGTACAACGGCTTGCAAGTTAACAGAGACTTCCACACGTCTGCTACACCCCAAACTATCGCACCTTGTCCGTTTCAGTTCTGAGTACATTAGCGAACTAAAATATTTGAAGATATTTCATTTGATAATAGCTGCATCGCCTGTTATGATATTACCCGATGGCAGTTGCTCTCTAAATATATGGGACCCACCGCTTAATGTGGACTACCGCTGTTCTGATATGCTCGATGTATTTATGCCTAACTTGTTCCCAATTCGAAAATAGGGCGAATTCAAATATTTGTAAACATTTAAATTGATCCTTTGTGTCCATCTTGCTAGGATATTTTGCTTAAAATCATTGACAGCTGTTTTGTCCCACTGCTGGAAACCGGCATCTTCTTTGCCACGTGTTTCTCCCCAGCGCTAAGGTAGAAACACGGGGACTTATAGTTTAAAGTCGAATCCGAATGAAAGAAATTCCAGAGAAGGTTTTTAACATTGGGGTCCCACGGTTGCAGGCTGGATTGAGAAATTGTGTGTGGTGGGTTGCAGACGAGATTTTTACAAATCTGCATAGTAATGCTTAGATTTCGAACCCAAGCCCGAGTGAACGTTTTATACTCAGAAAGCGAGCGCTCTACCAACTGAGCTACCACCACACCTATTTTTACTTATACATATAAGTACAGCCATTCAAAGCTTATTTGACTGCGTCTCGTTTATACAGCAGAAATGATATTGGATTACTTCATGCAAAGAGGTTTTGCATTCAATGTTGCAGTCTAGGTATACATGACCTTGAGGTGCCTTAATTCTGTTACACTCAGTATATAAACTTTGAACTTTGGAAACCTCTTACCACCGCCCAGTATATTACCTCTTATCGGTTTCCGTCAGTATTATAAGGCGATTCAAATATTTTCAGATACTTACATTAATCATTGGCGCAGTTCTTCTTAGAATATTAAGCGTTCATAGTTGCTGTCTAACGATAAGAGACCTACGGCTTAATGTGGGCCACAGCAGTTCCGCTGTATTCGGTATATTATGCCTAACCTGTTCCCATGTCGAAAATAGTGCAGGACCGCCATGGCAACAAGAGACCGATCCTCCAGTACCAGATCAATTGCCGATCAATGGTTAGCTAGCGAAGGTCGTCCTGTAACCCTTCGAACGGTTTACCGCAGAATCAGAACTTTCGGCTTGCAATCCTATCGGCCACATCTTGTGTTACTACTAACGGTTCAACACGACAGCAACGTTTGGAGTGGTGTAGGTTGCGCCTGCACTGGAACCCAGAGTGGCATAGGGTGGTATTCAATGATGAATCCCGATTCTGTTTGGGGATGCATGATGGCCGCATGAGGGAAGACGAACACGTGGGCAACGTCGCAATGTTGAATTTTCTGTTGCGAGGCATGTGCACCAAACTGTGGGGATTATGGTATGGGGTGCTATAACTTATGGGAGTACGTCCCGTTTGTTATTCATCCGCGGCAATATGAACGCCCAGCGATATGTGGATGAGGTGGTAGAATCCCATATTCTTCCATTTCTTCAGCAGTTGGAAGACCCACTTTTCCAGCAGGGTGATGCCTGTCCCCATATTGCAAGACGTTCTATGGACCGATTTGCAGAGGATAATGTCAATCTGTTGCCTTGGCCACCACGATCTCCCGATCTCACGCCCATCGAGCATGTTTGGGACATTATGGCACGAACACTGAGGAACTTGCCGCATTCTCCGCAGACGCTACAAGCTCTACAGTACGAATTACAGGTTGCCTCAGAGAAAATCGACCATCTGCTAGAATCGAAGCCAAGAAGAGTGGGGGAGTGTGTAACCAATAGGGGGGGAGGCAACCCATTATTAATAAAAGTTATGTTTATATTTAGTGCTTTTTCTTTAAAATTTTATTCAATTGCTACCTTTTAGTAGTTAAACATTGCTGCCAAGTTTGGTCAAAAAATTCGTACCCCTTCTTGGTGTTGGGATTTCCATGTCACTGAGTATATTTGCAGATATTAAAATTAATCATGGGATTATTTCCCCTTAGAAAATTTTACATGCAATGTAGTGGTGTGGTAGTGGTTCCTCTGCATTCGGTATATGACTATTTTTACTTCGTGCCAGCTTTATAAAAATGCAGGCTAAATTTAAATACATAATCTTATTTAAATAAATTGTTGTTATACAGAGATTTTGCTAATATACATATTTAAACTGATCATTGCAACGCTTCCTGTTGGGAAATTTTACATACGATACTAAATGCTAGGTAAAAGGGACCTACAAGTTAGAAGGTACTAACACAATTCTGCTACAGTCGGTATATCATACTAAACCCGTTCATGTCTAGAATATTGGGCGAAATGAGAAATTTTCAGATATTTGAATTTATTATGTGCAATCCCTGTTAGAAGATTTTATGTACGATGTTACAGTGCAGATATCTCTCTCCATATACCAGTTTCTCTCTAGAGAGCGTGATGACCTTCTCCCTTGTGCTTGTGGTGTGCATGTAAGTAAATTTCCACAAGGGACCTACCATCGCTGCGGGGTCTGAACCGCGGGACGTTTCTTGCTTCTTGTCCAGAGAAGGCAGAAGTACCTAAGTGGTTTGCCATTGTCTAACCCGTTTCCGCATCAATAGCTGAAATAGTGAAACGTTTGCAGATACTTAAATCGATTATCGGCGGATACATTTTTCCCTTAGACTATTTTGCATACTATGTTGGAGACCAGGTAAAGGGGAGCTCCAGCTTATTACGAGTTCCCATAATTCTGCTAAACTCGGTATATCATATCTCCCCGTTTCTATACCAAGATTTGAGAGAATTGCAGATATTATTAAAGTTAGTCACTTGTGCTTGAAGTGCCATTTCATGTTAGCAATCTTAGCACGAGGCACCTCCTCTTCTCTCCGAAAGACCCAGATAGAGGTTAAAAACGGAAAGAAGAAGAAGAAATTCTCTTAGCTATATTTTTAATACAATCGTCCCTAACCATCTCTTTTAGTACGTACTTTCGGACCAACCTCACTTTCTGTATACCTATTACTACTTAATTTATGTAATTCAAATGCCCTTTGCTAAGTGTGTAGTTACTATTGTTAAGGGTTTAAAAAATAGGTAAACGTGCTTGACTAAGACTTTAGTTAAGCGAGATAAATTCCTATCTTTTCACGTGTACGATAATAAGTTGGAAATCTAGAGAATCACAAACGCAATTATAAATCCATTTAAATATCCTCTGTAAATCCGCGATATTAAGCAGAATTGAAAATAAATTATACGTTATGTGGAAATAAAAGCTTGGTATTGCGAAAAATAAAGATTCAAATGAAATAATATTTTTTAAATTAATGCGAAAATGGGCACAATAACAAGCTTTTCCTTTTAGAGATTTATCTTTCCAATTTAAACCTGAAACGTGGAAATTAAATTTCGTATTCAGTTGAATTTAAACTTATTCTGATTTTGCTGTGTATCCGTTAAAATTCAGCCTACCAATAGCCGTTTTGTTTTTTGTGTTAATAAACCGAACTGAAAACCAACAATCGGAAGGCCAAGCTGATTTTTTGCAAATGAAGTTCCTTTGTGTTCGACCTAACTTCCACACTTCTGCAACAATTGGTCTAACTTTCTTCAAAACACGCACCAAACTTGTGGGCGCGTTGAAACTTTTAAAGACTATCTTAAATGATCTGTCGACTTTTACGTGGTTTCGGTCTATTGAGCCCCTTAACAATGAAGTAACCACGTGAAGTTTTGTGAAAACTCAGGTTGGAGTTTTAACAATTCCCGACGCAAATTTCTAGTCGTTACAGTAATCTCAGAAAGCAATTTGATTGCTATTTTCGATTACCAGAGATAATAATGGTTGTAATTTCCCTATTTCGGGGTATTTAGAATCCATTCGGAAATAACGATCAACGATAATGGCGCTAGTTGTAATTATGTCTCGATCTGTTTCTTGATGGGCTTGAGACAAGCGGCCCTTGAGTAGCTTTTGTTGGTTTCCGTTTCAGCTCTGCTTCTCTTATATTTGCAACTTTAAAGAAAAATTTGGCCAAGTTGAATTATCCGATAATTTAGAAATAAAGCTTCTTTGTGTAAATTAGTACTATACAATTTTGAGTGCCTTCCAGACATCAGACAACGTAAAAAGGCACAGTAAAAGTTCTTAGAAGGAACTTAGTTTTTGATTCCCATTTCGATACCTAAGAAAGATGACGGAAAATCTGATAAACCGAAATGTTACTGGACTCTGTAATAGTGTACATAGAAAAGTTTACACATTGCTGTTCTACAGTTTCGCATGCGAATGAATGGTTTGAAGCAGACAAATAATTAAAAAGTAACAGCGGCTTAATTGTAATTATCGTGATATTTGCAGCGAATAGGTTCCCATCCTTTTATTGTTAACATTTTGAGAAGATATACCTTACAACATACACGGTGTTGTAAAACATCATGTGTAAATAATGAAAACATATCTAATAAATATTTTAGAAAATGTTACACCAGATTTTAATGAATTTCTTTCATAATATGGGATGTTACAGAGTAATCTTTCAAATATTTCATAACTAACTGTAGGAATAGTATTTTTGGCCTAATTAGTATATAATTTTGTATACACTTGTATCTGTCAATAGAGCTGTTCTTCGAAACATTGTGGTTAAAATACTAGCACCCGTATCTAATAATTTATCTTTAATATTACTGTATTTCCAAGAATTAGGATTCAGCTTGGGAAAATGGAAAACTAGGGCGGTCAGTAAGTCAGAGTGTGATGGGTACCAAGTTCGCGTGTTCGGGTATAAATAAATATCAATATATGTGTTGATTCATTTAAGGTAGTGGATAAATACGTACTTGCTACCTATATGGTGGTGTGCTGTAGTAGTTGTTGTATAAAGCCGTAGATAATGCTTTTGCTTTCGAAGATGTGAAGTACCGTTAATAATTGTGAGCAGTGTTTTGTTCTGCATGAAGGTTTGCGAGCTCTCTAAGATGCCTGAAAGTTGTGCACCGGCATGGGGTTCTGTTTTAAGGAGCTTAATGCTAAGCGAGTGCGTGATCCGACGTGCTAACTTGACCTGACCTCGACCTGGTTCACTGAGCGTGGTAGCGTGGTCTCTGAATTGTACTATGCAGAGCGGCTTGTGGAGAGCCTGACTCTCACTCTTTTCCTTGATGTACACGTTCGGCGACTGGCGGAGGCCATTAAAGTGAAAGTGATTAAAATGACATGGGATGGCTCATTTCCAGGAAGCCATTACAGGCTAGGTACATCAGACACTATCAACTAAAGACGGTCCTATCCGACCTGAGACAGTCTTGTCGAGGTGCCAAAGGTGAGCAACTATACTACATGGGGCTCTATGGGGACATCCGACCCTCTATAAGTAGAAATGTCAAAACTGTGTGCTAAAACGGAGCTAGACCCTTTGTGTGTTTACTTTACGAATGCATCGCATACATGTCTGAAGCTTTTAGATCCTAAACTCTAGAGAATTTAGCCTTGATGTTATGGTAAATGTTAGAAATTGATTAATATTTATAATAGCCCGTTAATATTGCTAATCGGCAACAGCGTTGGTAAATTTAAGAAATAGCTGTATATTATTCACTAACCGGTAATTTTATATAGTTTCCAAAATTTCCTAGTTAGTTTGATAAATATACGTAAATTAATCCCTTTTACCGATATTTCTTTTATAGTTATCATTGTTTATTGGTTAAATTGATTAACTGAAAACATGCAACGTATGCAGTTGCAACTGCAACTGAAAAAACAAACCACGTATATAATACTTCTCAATAAACATTAACTGAGTACATATCCAGTTTAAAATACTAAACAAAAATGAAAAACATAAACAATAGGTTAGGTTAGATTAGAATAGATTAGTTTAGATTAGATTAGATTAGGCTAAGTTACGTTAGGTTGGGTTGGCTTGGGTTAGGTTGGGTTAGGTAAGGTTAGGTTGAATGGTATTGTTAAAGCTATGGAAAAAATGCAAATTAGTAAAAAAACTGGTGAAAACAATGACAGCATACTTAGAAAATAGAAAGCTTCTGATAGGGGAAAAAGCAAATATGTGGAGTTCAACACGGATCCCAAGAAGGATAAACAACAAGAAAATTGGGAATGCATATACATGGTAGGTCCGTCTCAAGAGAGAAGGGAATCCAACGCGCTCTGTAGCACAGGTGCCAGAGTGTCTATAAAGATTTCTTCCACTCCACGAAAAAAAAAATGTTGAGTTAGGTTAGGTTAGCTATATATCACCAGACAATGGTATTGAGATCATGCTACAAAACGAAGCAAACTGAGCGGTGATAGCAGAGATGAACACGACAATAAAAAAGGAGAAAATTGAACATGACGAATGAACACACGCATAAGGGCACATGCACCACATAATGTTTTGCCCCGGTGTTTTTCTTTCTTTCGTCTGTAACAAAGGTACGCAGATATAAGGAATATATAATGATCTAGTGACACTATGTATATTAATGTATGTATGTTATAAAATGTATGTCTATTAAAGGTACACGGCGATCCAGTCTCTGAAGTAATGTTAAATTCTCTTCTGAAATCTTCTTTACTGAAGGATTGTTCATATATTCTAAGTTCATAACGACCTTCTTTCTTAATACTGTGCTTCTTCTTCTTAGTTCGCCTTCTACTATCGAAGGTTGGCAATCATATTGGCTATCACAAATATAGATGAACAAATATGGAATAGTTCAATTGACTTGTTTAACCATTCTTTCAGACTTCATAGCTGGTAGATGATTTTAATGGAAAAACACAAACGATTCGATGCACCTGAAGATAATATGAATTTTTAACTGACATCTTTCACGATCAAAAATGTGTAAAATCATAGTAAGACGAGCTAACAGAGAAATGAATGCATTGAGAGCAGTTCGGAACGTCACGAAAAGGGTTTAAATGTGAAGTGTATTGGACACGAATTTAAAAGGATATCCAACTAGACAAGACTCAGCTTAATCTATCAACCCCGTAATTTAACTTATAAAGGGTTCAAATTGTTAACCATACACCGTATGTTTAATTAATCAATAATTCCCCTAACCACAGCTATTTTTATAATTCTACAGCAGAAAACTATTGAAACTGTGTAAAAGTTTATGGGAAAATGTAACCAATACACTTTATCATTTCCTTATATTCTTGAGATTAAGCTTTGACCTACATCTTAATAGTGATTCATATTTAATTAGAATGAACTAATATGAAACAAACCACATTTTCGTGTTTGTACTTTAATACGACCTGAATTGCAATTGCTATTTAGCTTAAATAGCACGCAAAGATTGCCCAAAACTCGTCTGAACTTGGTGGCTTCTTTAACATCCCAGTTCTCACGTGCTAACTTCTGCCTATAAATTCAAAATTTTTTGCACGTTTGAACTTATCCTCGTGATGGGATAAGTTGCGCAAGAACACAGCAGGAAAGCTGCGTTCAAATTAAAAGGCCGCAGCGAAGGGCTGATTCTGATTAAAAATTAACTGCGGACAGACGGCGTTGAAATGGTGGCGGAAGAAATGTTTTATCAGCACTTCCCCAAAATACATTTACGGGTTTAGCGGCGTTGCTCCGAAAGGCGCTCATTTTTAACTCTATTCCCAGTAATTAAAAGACAATTCCCCAGAGCTTTACAAAGGAAATGTTGGGTTAGGTTTTCTAGGGTTGCGCTAATTGGGTGTAAATATTTTAAGACGGCTCGAGGAAAAATCAGGCCAAAGGGAAGTTAACGTAAATACATTAAAAACGATTTTATTTAAATTCAGACAAAAAATGAAAACCGATTTAGGTAGTAGAAAAAGGTTAATGTGAAAATACGATTTGTGGCAAAAAAACGTAAAAACATTGAAAGAAAGGGAAATGATATTTACGCTCAAACAAGGCAGAAAATCCTTTTGTTTTCTTCAAGTTTGAATTAGAGCTCCAAACGTTTTTAATCAAAAGTGATGGTCTTTACTTAAAAAAAAGGCAATATTTATGTTAGCTAGAAAATTTTAAAAGCTTTTAGCAGGGCCCTTATATTTTGACAAATGTGTTCGTTCGTGTAAAAGATGAGGATAAGTTTTTCGTTTACTTACGAGTTTCAACAAGTAAATTTTGTGCTTGATTCCAGAACAAACGAACTGTAGAAAGGGAGCTTAAAGTAAATCAAACTCGAAAGTTAAGCTTCACAGAAAATTATGTTTTAACTTAATTAAATCGAAGTGCTGAAACTCTTGTGTTCAATGTCATAAACGAAAAGCGTTACAATTCACTTTCAAAAAATGTTAAAAAGAATTTATATAAAAGTCTAATTATGCGTTTACAAATTTGTGTTTCGTAGAGCATTTAAGCTATTTATTTGTGAGGTACTTCTTCAGTTCAGGAAGCATAAAAAAGGAGGTCCAGTAATTCTGGAATATATCTGCAACTACCGTTGTACTACAGAATCCCATCGGCATCGTAAACTGTGTAACTTGAATCCTAGGTAGCAAAGCTGGTTGTTTTGGTTCATATTCATCTGCAAGAATGTATAGAGGAAACTACATTATTTGTGCATTCTTGAGCTGTAATTATTGAAATATTAGTTAAAATTGTAATCATTTTGAAAGCTATACCCTAAAGTGTAATTTTGTTGAACTTTACTTTTGCTATTGAGGAAAAGATGTCTGTAATAACATAACATAACATGTGCTAGAGTTGATAAACATTCAAGTGAATTTTAATAATTTATTTATACTTTAATGTTAAAATATTTGTGAGTTACAATTTGCTTTAACCTAAATATGCGGGTTAAGGTATCAAAGTCTGTGTCTTTTTGTAAGTAAAATAATGGT
This sequence comes from Limonius californicus, assembly GCA_014611495.1. Classification (NCBI taxonomy): domain Eukaryota; kingdom Metazoa; phylum Arthropoda; class Insecta; order Coleoptera; family Elateridae; genus Limonius; species Limonius californicus. The sequence continues at coordinate 40,340 of JABXWE010013557.1, forward strand.
AACTTTCATTTTATTGTAAAATGATTGACAAGTATGTTATTATATATTATAGATATTTATTAAGAATTTAGTTAATTTAATGCTTTGCTCTGATTGGCGGAGTCTTTTGGGGACGCATAAGATTTTGTTTGTTTGTAAGCAGTTGCTAGGCAACGCACTCAAAATCGTAGGAATTTGTCTTAAAAACGAGTCAGTTGCTAAACAATTTTGGAGCCAAAAGCACGCGTTCACGCAACTCCGCAAAATTGTAAATTTGGTATAATTATTCAAGTATTTCGATAAGAAAACATTGTGTTAATGTTTAATTACATTCTAAGTGTTTTCATCTTCCTTACGGTCGACAATTTCTGAGAATTTCCGAAAAATGCAAGTTTCATTGGAAAATTGAAACTTGGGTTCGGGTTTTTCATTTATTTTATCGGTCTTCAGTTCTTTGTAGGTTTGTCGATGATTTGTTGTGACAAAGTGATAGAAACTTCAACGTCAGTTGATAAAAACTTTAAATCTACAAGATTTAATTGAAAAGAATTAAATATCAACATTAATAAATTAAAATAAAGTGTTTCGTTAATTGGAATTTATTTAAAATGAAAGTCCATCAAAAGAAATTTTCCACGGCAAAATTTTGGAGGTTATGAATTAAATATCAATCATACAAGTTTATGGAATCTTACAAGATGAGGAAGTGTTGAGAACTAAAGCTACTTAGGTGATGGTGGAGATTTGGTTTCAACAAAGAACAGTCAACTACACTAATTTGTTCAATAATTTTCTGTACCAGAGTTGAGCAACGGGCGCCGGTGAATGACGATCCACGTGTTCCAAGATCTTTCGTGCTGAAGTGGACAAATTCGAAATTGTAGACAGGATTGCATTCCACCAAGGTTGCGGTTACACAAGCAATTTAAGAATAAGGAGGTGGGTTTTTCTTTTAGCAGAACAAATATTTTGAAGAATAAATAAAATACTACCTGGAGTTTTAATAGTCTTATTTTGAATAATGAATTTCAATATTATCTTGTGTCAGTTAAGGGAAAGCACTTATAACGTTGAATTACATTGTGCTAATTAGATTCTGTATAATTAATTCTTTTAATCTTGCCTATGTTTTTCTTTCTTGTGTGTGTTTTTCCTTTGTTACCAGTCATTTGAGTCTACATAGTTTTACCCAGATTATAACAGTGACCTTGATATCTGAAAAAAGGTTGGTGCAAATTTCGTTTGATTTTGTATTGGTCGAACAGTTTATGGATTTGTTTATTTTGGATATACAACAAGAGGATGATACGTATCGTATCGTATCGTAATAAAGAGGCTGATATTGTTTTAATGGCGCCCGATACGGAGGTTTATACATTCACTTAATTATATTTTGCCCAACTTAATAATTACAATTATTAGTTGTAGTATTTAGTTAGGGAACACAGCAATATGTAATACATATTTGCTTCAACTCCTGCAAAACGTGCCTCCCAATCAAAATGGAAAATATGTAGCACTAACGACTCGACACTTGAATAACGAATTCGGTAAGAGGTACACCTCACGGTGGTCCCACTAATTGGCCACCTAGATTACCAGACGTGACAAAAAAAGATTTTTTTTCCTCTGGGAACATATAAAACATACAAGCGTAATACATTGTAAGTACATATTTTTGGTACAATTTCCGTTGAGCCGTAGCGAGCAGTAAGTATGTTGTTTTTGAAACATGCGTGTTGAATAAAACGGAGGTCACATTGAACATTTGTTATAAATAAATACTTCAATTAAAATAAAATTGTTTTCCTGTCTATGTTATTAATAATAAATGTTGTAACTATATCAAAGCTATATATTCATAAAAATTGTGGAGAATTACCGTGAAAATTCAAAAATATAATAATATACAGAGTGTTTCATTTGAAAGAAGCGCCTAAATGCTCTTTGAAATTAAATTTGCGCTGGTGTAAAAAGCACGATATATAATAAAATAAATATTTGGTGGTTGTGCTGTTTTATTGTGTCACTTGGCATATAACAAGGAAATATGTATTCTTAATTAATCGTAATACTCGCACCGAATTAATTTGTTAAACCTTGTACCGACCAAAATTTTTACATTTTGTGGAAAACTAGACACGCTTAATCCAAAATTAAAACCCAGGGTATGACTGAAAAAGCAATTCTGCACCGAATTCAAATATTAAAATATACTGAGTGTTCTTTATTTAAAATATAATACATTGCAGGTGCTCCGCCGTAGCGATGCACCCTGTATATTTAAAAATTGTTTAAAATAGGCATTTTTTGGCGCACTACATCACTTAAGGAAAAACTTCCGAATCATTTTAACAATGCCATTATTGAACTTTGATGCACTAATGAGCAATCCTGTATAGTCTCTAACCCATCTGAAACTGTCGACAATATCTTATCTATATTATCACCTGTTAGAATTTTCGAAATCATCAAGACACGTTTCAAATACCATATTGTGTATTGTGTAATCACTATCAAATAATTGAAAAAAATTATATGAAATTATTCCAAGAATCTGATAAGTCTCCAAAGAGTCTGAAAGTCTAGGAAACCGAAACTCTGCTTGCTTAAAGTTTACTACCTTCCAAGCTTACTTCAGATCGATTTTCAAATACCTCTAAATTCTCAAAATTACTTCGAAATCATTTGAATTTTGGCCAAGTGCGTGAACTTATTCATATCATATCAAAAAGTTCTGTAATTGTAGTAAATTAGGTAATCTGAAAATTAATTATAAAGATTTACACTCTCCATAGCTCATTAAAATTGCTGTTCAAATTCATAAAGTAGTTTTAAACAGACTGGGAGATCTTCATATTTGTAAAATGCATCTGCAGCTTTCTTAAACAGATTCAAAACTATCTGAAAGCGCAGGAAACCACTTCTGAAAGTATATAAATAATGTTCAATTTCAACGAACTTGGAAGTTTCCAGGTTCACTTCATGTAGCTTTTAAAATATCAGAAATAACCTCGCACTCGTTGAAAGACCTATGAATATAACTACAGCATCTCTAGGCTACTAACACTGTCTTCAAGAGCATCTAAAAATATTGGAAATCGCTTGTCAAACTTTGAATATTGTAACATCTCCTATGAGTTCTTACTACCTCCTTCTTTTGTCGGCCTCAGTGGTGTAGTGGTTAGCGCATTTGCCTTTGGATCCAAGGGACGCGAGGTCTAACCAGGCCGAGGTCGGTGAGATTTTTCTAGCGGGGAAAAATCTGAAAGTGCGCCTTCTGTCGGATAAGAAGTAAAGCCGTAGGTCCCGTGCCACTACGATGTGTAACACGTTAAAAATCACTACTGGAGTTGGAATTGCCCCAGATAGGCAAAATTCTAAGTTAGGGTGTACAATAAGCCAATGATGGCGCAGAGCTTAGAGATGCTTGGAAAAACCGCGTCCTAGATCTCGCCCTTTCTAATGCAATACAATATCGCCTCATTTTGCCTGGACTGCCTGTTTTTAAGCGTAAAATAATCATAAACTAGTTGGAAAGTATACATTGTATAAAACATGGAACACATTTAAAATATACCAAGCAGTCTTATATAATTTGAGATGCTGAGCACAATTTTTCAACCGTTAGAATGTCTCTAATAATTTTTAGATGGCAGAATCATGCCAAGTAGATCCTGCAATGGATAAAATGAAATTAGATTTGCCCGGAAACATATAAATTTAAACTACGCAAATGAAACTATTTTAAACAATCTGTGGGCCATATGACAATTAACAAAATTGTTGTTAAAGCTCTGAAAATTGTCTACAACGGTTCTAATTTCAAGAGTCAATCCGCTGCTCAAATTCCTAAAACAACATTTAATTTATTGCAAAGCATACAAACTTAAAATCGATATCTGATAGTTACCGAATGCATCTTATACATACTATGAATCATATTAAATTTCCGAAAATCGTATCACAAAATCTGAACATTATCTACAGTGATTTATGGTTTCCAGAGGCAACGATTTCTTAAATTACCTAATATAATCTTCAATTTATATAAAATCTGTTTGTTTTTGTTGCCTACAAAATCCTGCAATACCTTATAAAACATACTAATTT
>JABXWE010013558.1:0-13573 GCA_014611495.1 Limonius californicus
TAAGACTTATGGAGTATTTGTGTTTATCAATACTAACTTCAGTTATTATAATTGTCACTACACAAAATCTTTTATTAAATTTCTACTGTACACATTAACGAATTTTATGATAAGGTTTATTTCTTATTATTCCAATTTTTAGACAATTTACAATTTTAGGGAATTAATATAAAGGCCATAATTACCATAACCAAATGTTTCTTATTTAAATATGCAAATCTTTTTTTATAATTATCCTTTGATTAACATTGAAAATGAAACATTTCCCTTTGGTATCTTACCTGAGTAAAACATAAAATATACCTATTTTTATATTATGAGAACCGCGTCCTAGATCTCCCTCTTTCACATACAATTCAATATATGAAAATTGGGCACAGACATGGGCGCCGGCAGAAAATAATCCAGGAGGGGGCAAAAAATTACGTGCAGTTTTTTTCTATATTTTAATACAAAATGACTTAAAATAAGAAACAAATAATAACAGTAATAAATACCGTAGGTATACAAAACACTAGTATTTAGTGTGTGTGTATACATATTTTAACATTGATATTAAAAATATTTGTATAAATGCACTTGAAAGTTAATATCTTTGGTGCTATAACAGAGATAACACTCACACGTCATAAAAATATTATGTAATTTTACTCAGACGTACCCAAACTAAAAATAAAAAAAATAAAATAAATAAATTTGTTCTCTTACTGGATTGCGTCATTATAAAAGCGTCAATCTTTGTCAAAAGTATACCTACATTTTTAAAACATAAACAAAAATAAAAATATTTATCTAGTACTACGTAACAAACAAAAACTGTGGAAGTATTAAACTCTTTACCTAAGAAAAGACAAATTTTAATCTTCTTCGGTCTTGAGCAAATTTATCGAGTACTGTCTCGATAAATTGGGCTCTATCGCTTTCGATTTCTTTACTATGTACACTTTTTTTTTCATTCATTCATACTACCCCCCCCTCCCGGAACCGCTTTCGCATTACTTCAGGGGGGGTGCGGGCGTCCCTTACACACTAACCATTCATGCAGCATGCACCCTAAACTTAACTAACTGAAATGCGGTCGCCCTAGCTGAGATTCGAAATCACAGCGGAACGATTACAATTCGCTGTGGCCTCGAGTGGCAACGCGTTGCCGCGCTGGACCACCGAGGTCCCTATTCCTATGTACACTAAGTAAGCATAAACCGGCTAAACGATTCTCATCCATCGTTGACCTTAACCAAGTTTTGATCCTTCTTAGAGTACTGAAGGAACGTTCAATTGAACAAGTCGTAGGTGGTAGGGAATGGAAAACTTTTATTGCATTAGCAATTGCAGGGAAGAATTGACATTCTTCGATGAGCAATGTAAAAAAATCTATCAGGAGCGTTTTTATTTTTCCACACATCTTTCCACGTAGGCATTCTGCCTCAAAATGTTCGATATTGTACTGTTCTACTAATTTTTTTTATAATTTCAGCGTTTAGATTTAAAACATTAGATGGATGCAAATTTACTAACGAAAATGCAGTAGTTGTGTCTTCGGAAAATCTTGTTGTTAATTAGCTAATAAGGGAATCTACTCGTAAATTCGGAATAAAAATAGATATTCTAAAATATGTTTCCGGTGAATCCGTTAGGATATTTGATCTCATAGTTTGACGCTGTGTTATTCTGGGTATTTTAAATTCTGTATATGAAATATATTTTCGTATTTCTGGCATTTTTTGGTATAATTTTCAAGAATTTCAAGTATGTACGTTTAAATATTTAAATGCGCTTTTAGATAGTATTTTAATTTTACAGGGGGGTGCACCTGCCCCCTCTTGCCCCCCCTTGCCGGCGCCCATGGGCACAGATGAAAAGTTGTAAAAGTTTAAACTGCTAGAGTAATACTAGTTACAAAATTAAAGTACCTGTGTACTATCACGATTTTCAGGGACTGTGACAGTCTAATATGAAAAGGATCCACAATCCTGAACAATATCCTATGCATTGATTAAAGTGATACAAAAACTATACTAATTATGCATAAAAATAATATAAACTAAACCTTGGAATATTTCAAACATTAAAATCAACTTTTAAATTTGCTTAAAAATTGCTTGACTTTACATAATTTAAATATGCAAATAATTTCCATTGTGCAATATTTTGCTAACTACCTACAGGGATTACGTAATCCACCTGAGATCCACTACCAAATGCTAGCTACTTAATTCATTTTGCCAATATTCAAATTTGCATCAATGGTAAAGGGCAAGAAAGTGAATAAACAATTTTCATTAATTTTACATCTCATTATAAAATCTTTTTTTTGTAAAAATTCTGTAGCGGTTTAGTTCATTTTATTGATATTGGGTATACCACAAATGGAATATGTATATGCATAAGATAGTAATGTGATTGCAAATCAATGTCGATGTAATTGGTAGTAATACACTTTTACTTTTAGCATTGTGTAACCATTTCTATTTTGTGTTATCACATAAACCTGATCAACGAAATGAACTTATTTTTGAAATGTTAAGTAGATTTGTTTAAGTCAGACACATTAAAAAATGTCAAATTTAATATCTTGTATACAGTGTGTTGATTTAGATTTGAGATATAGGACCGTACCAAAAAAATACTTGCAAATATTGCCTCGCTTTTGGAGTAATAAGTAAACAGATAATTTATTTACATTTTAAAATTGCATTTAATGCATAATTTACTTTTTCACATACTATAACCATTTTTCACTAAATTAAGCAAACACATTTAAAAATTAGCTAAATTAATAGAGGCTATCCATGAAAGTAATGATTAACACAATTTACTGCCATAGAAAATGACTGTTTTTTTTATTTGTTAAAGATATGGGGGGACATTATTAATTTGGCTAAATCATTGAACAATTGAGCAGTTTTTAATGCTGAACAAATTATTGATATGCTATTTTGCTTTAAAATAATTAGAACAACACAGTTTAATTGTGCCTGGACCTGTATCTAGTTTGAATCAATACTGTATATAAAGGCGGATTCAGGCTCGTACGCAGAACGTCGATGTCGCAGAAAGTCGTTGCTGTAGAAAGTTTGGAGAAGTACATTGAAATGCGACTGTTTTTGTTCGTGCACGCGCGCAAAAATGGCAGAGTTGGTCATCGACGAGTTTCAACTAATTAACATAAACCAATAAAGAGAGGGTACAAGATATGCTGTTTGTCTGATCAGAAGGGTTATATCCTAAAATTTGAAATTTACCAAGGAAAAAATGCGACGATAGAAAAGAAATATGAAAATTTTGGCCTTGGCGAGAGGGTGGTGTTACAACTAACAGAACCAGAATGGGGAAAAGACAGAATCATTTGTATTGATAACTATTTTACATCGTTCAATTTATTGGAGAAACTGAAAGCAGAGAAAACTCTTGCCTGTGGAACAATAAGATCCAACAAGAAAGGTTTTCCAACTAATTTCATTTCCGATAAATCGCTCAAACGCGGAGAATATGATTACCGCTTTTCCTATATGAACATTGGTTTATGGAAATGGAAAGACAACAGAATTGTGCATATAGCGATCAACTACCATGGCAATGAAGAGGTAACAGTTCTCCGCGCACAAAAGGATGGAACAAAAACCAACATTCCAGCTCCAACTGTTATAAAAGACTACAACACATACATGGGAGGAGTGGACCATGCAGACCGTCTCAGAGCTGTGTATGGCCTGGACAGAAAGTCCAAGAAGTGGTGGCACCGATTGTTCTGGGGTCTAATTGATATGACCTTTGTTAACGCGTATATATATGATTTACTGCGATTTAAATCACAAAATTCCACTGAGGCCTTATAGCTCAGAAACAATGTAAGACTTCAAAAAGACGTTCCAACGAACCTACTCGAACTGCACCAGTAAAACGAAGAGGAACATCTTATTCAATACCAACAGATGTTAGATTAGCTAATAGAGGTTCACACTGGATCAAATTTTCAGAGAAAAGGGGAAGATGTGAAGTGTGTAGCAAAAAACAAATACAATCCAAGCCATATTCTATGTGCACCTTGTGTAATATTCCCCTTTGTTGCAATGAAAAAAAGAACTGCTTTGCGGAATTTCATGCTGTGGATGTAAATTGAATTTCTTTTAGTATATAGCATATACTTCATATTTGTTTCTTGTACTATAATTATAATAAAAGTTTGTTTACTCTTGCATCTAAATGAATGTACTTCCTAACCATTGGTTTCAGAACCTGACGGTACCTCAAAGTACCACTTAAAATTTTTGCAAAATAAAATATTGAAAAATTAAAAAAAAATTTGGGACACTTATTTAAGTCCAAATGAAGCTAAAACCACAAAAAGAAATAATTTTATTTGTCTATTTCAACAGTCAGGCAACAAAGGGTTAAATACGCGTTAAACTACGCAGGAGCAAAAACCGATGTTTAAATACAGTCACTACTGCGCACCAGAACGTAAATATGCAACAACCGCTTTTCACGTACTTCTGCGACATCGACGTTCTGCGTACGAGCCTGAATCCGCCTTAACTGATTTTTAAGAAATTTAAGATCAAAAACATTACTAAAAATCAAAGAAAAATAGAATTATAATGAGACATTACATTATACCGTGTGTTGACTTTAAGTAAGCTCCCTAGGGAAAATACATGAGTTTGTGGAATTCTTGAATTTCCTGTTCCCCAAATTGAAAAATGCAAGATGTACGCAGAAGGGACGTTAATTTTCCAAAGATTACATCTATTTTTTTATACACTCAGGTGCAAAAAGAACAGGCCACCTATTTTTTTTTACTTCTGATAAATAGAATCATTGTTGTAGCACTTAGAATGATGATTTGCGATTAAAGAGACTATCGGGGTATAGAAAAAGACAGAGTATAATACTTATCAGTTTATACGAACAATAGTTTTTTGAAATTAGAATTTCAAGATAATGTCAGTGTAACATTAAGAAAATACATTTTCAAACAGTCAACTCAACAAAGATTAGGAATGAAAATTACACTTGAATACATTTCAGTACTTCGTATTGCATCCTCTAGCCCTAATTATTGCTTGCTTATGGTGGTCCATAATACTAATTAAGTACATGAATATCATTCTGGGGAATATTCTGCCATTCATCCTTAAGTGCCATACGAAGATCGTTTAATGTGGTTGGTGCAATTATACGACTTCTAACGCGCCTCCCTAACATGTCCCAAACATGTTCTATAGGGTTCCCATCTGGTGTACAGGCTGGCCAGTTTAGTTTTTCTATACAGACTTCCTCCAGATATTCAGTGACACACCTCGCTGAATGCGGTCTTGCGTTATCCTGCATCAGGACAAAGCCATAACCAATAAATGGAGCAAATGGAACTACGTAATTTGCCAAAATCGCCTCGATATACCGCGGTGCCGTCAATAACCCTCTTATCAATAACGACCAATTCGGTGCATGCTTTCATTGATATTCCGGCCCACACCATCACTGAAACTCCTCCATGGCTAACGCGGGGGTTGAAAGTACATTCCGCGAATCGTTCCCCCGTTCATCTCCATACTCGTTCTCTTCCATCTGGGGAATGTAGGCAGAACCTAGACTCGTCAGTAAAAAGTACAGTACTCCATTGCACCAAAGTCCAATTCAAATGTTCGCGAGCAAATTGGAGGCTGGCTACTAGGTGACGTCGGAGTAGTTTTGGTTCAGCTGCTGGTCTACACGTTTTCAAACCAACTTCTCGCAACCTTCGGCGAACTGTCCATACACTTACATCTGTACCACGAACCTCTCTAAGTTGATTTCTGGTCTCCACTGAAGTCAAATGACGATTGCGAAGAGTATTTAGAATGAGAAATCGGTCATCGTTAACAGTAGTTTTTCGTTTCCTGCCACATCCCAACCTTCGTATATTTCTACCAGACTCTCTAAATTGTTCAAGTACTCTTTGGACGGTAGAACGGCTGACATCAAGTACTCTGGCCACATATCGCTGGCTTCGTCCATCTTCCACAAGAGCTACAACTTTTGCACAATCTTCAGCACTTAAAACCATAATGAACACAAAATCTTCAGTGGGAATAACAGTAAATCTCAAACAAATGAATACACAAACAGTTGAAAAAGATAAGCACCTTGATTCTCTAAGCTTCAAGTCGAATGGTGAAAACACACACATTGATATTTCATTTTCGTTTATTATTGTTCATAAAATAAACTGATAAGTACCATATGCTGTCTTTTTCTATACGATGATAGTCTCTTTAATCGAAAAAGAATCAAAAGCTTTATTCTAAAGTGCTACAGCAATGATGCTATTATCATGAGTAAAAAAAAAATAGGTGGCCCGTTCTTTTTGCACCTGAGTGTAATACCAAATTGAATGACAAATTTTAAAAACTTTGAAAAAATTTATACAACTAGAGCAGTAATATCACCAAATATAATGCGCGATTGCCGCCAGTGTGGCGTAGTGGTAAAGGATTCGCTTTGTAATGCGATCTTCGGGAGTTCAAATCCTCCCTTCTGCTTTATTATTCTTTAAAGATTTTTTTAAAAAAATGTTTAATTTCTGTAAATCCAACTGTTATATTCTCCAAATACACATCATACAAAATTACACGCATTTTTCAGTCTCATAAGAAACTAATTAATAAAACAGTATTATTTTATTGTTAAATTTACCGTTACATATTGAATCATCATCAACAGCCTTTCCGTCCCACTGCTGGGCATCGGCCTCTTCTCTGCCACGTGTTTCTCCTTAGCGCTAAGGTAGAAGCACGGGGGACCTACAGTTTAACGTCGGATCCGAACGACAGAAATTCCAGAGAAGGTTTTTAGCCTTAAGATCCCACGGTTGCAAGCCAAATTGGGAGGTGGGTTGCAGACAAGATTTTTATAAATCTGCATAGTTCTGCTTAGGTTTCGAACCCAAGCCAGAATCGACGTTTTATTCAGAAAGCGAGCGCTCTACCAACTGAGCTACCACCACACACACTCAGATTGAATAGTAACAATTAAATCGTTTAACACTAATTATTAACGCAAGCAATAATTTAAATTAAATCAAATGTTTGGATGAATTACCATCCGCATTTAAAGAATAACCCAAAGGTTTATATAATTATCTCCACACTTGAGCAAGAGTTCTTGGTGTAATTTATCTACAATATTCAATAATGTTGTGTATTTAGAGAATAATAACATAATTGGATTTACAAAATTAAAACATTTTTCATAAAAAAATAATAAAAAAAAGTAGAAAGGAGGATTCGAACTCCCAAAGATTGCATTACAAAGTGAATCCTTTACCACTATGCGACACTGACGGTAATGTGCATTGGATTTGGTGATATTACTAGATAGAATACATGAATAATTATTCAAAGTTTTTTAAATTTAACACTTGATTTGGTATTATAAAATAACGAAGTACATGTGATCTCTGGAAAATTAACGTCCCTTCCGCATACACCTTGCTTTGGATACATTTTTCAAATTCGGGAGCAGGAAATTGAAGAATTCCACAAACACATGTATTTTCCCTATTGAGTGTAATCAAAGTCAGCCTACGGTATATAGACCAAAAGCAAAGAAATATGATGATGATGTTAATTACTGTACATATATAATATAGATAAAACTAAATATTACCTTGTCAGCTTGCTCTTCATTTTTATTTTGTTCGTCTACCATTTTAATGATGTCATCTGGATTAGGTGCAAATATAGCACATGTTACTACTGCATTATGTGCTTTAATTGCTTCCCAAAAGTCATTTCTATCTCGCCTAACCGAAGAAAATTTGGAATAATCATGATTCGTTTTCCAAACATAGATATCTCTATTCTCAGAACCACTAACAATGTATTTCCCATCATGGCTGAAACTTGCTTTGATTTGACTGCTTACATTCACATATCCCTTGTATTTGCATGATAGATTTAAGTCTCGTAAATCATAAAGTCTTATTCGACTGTCATTGGATGTTACCAATATTTTGTCTTCACCTGGCATGGGTTCTATGCCACTAATTTTTCTACCGGTTGCATTCCTGCCTCTTGTCGATCGCACATGTATTTGAGTATGATACTTTAACTGATCTGTATTATAAAATATACATCGACCATCGTAGGATCCAACTACAGCAAACTTCCCATTTTGACAGAAATTTGCAGCTGTTATAAGTTTTGAAGTTCCTTCAACCTCATTCCATACTGCAACCTAAAATAAAAGGTGAGGATTAGATCTCTTATTGATTATTCTTCATCTGATTAAAATTATATATTGCAGGATACCTTTTTATCAGGGATATTCCACAGTCGCAACTTTCCGTCAAGAGAACCACTAAGAAAATAACGATCATCTCTGGGATGGAATACGATAGCTGTTACAAAATCAATGTGCTGAAAGCAACAGAGACATTCTTTTCTTGATATATGCCACAACCTAACAGTCTTATCCATTGACGAAGACAATATGAAATAATTTTTAGACCACGAAACATCTAGTAAATCTGAAGTATGACCAGAGTATGTACAAAATGGTTTAGAAACAAATATATGTTTGCTGCCTTCATCTGCTTTCAAAGCTTCTGCCATCATACTATATTCATCGGTAGATTGGTGTGAAACTAAAGATTCTTGGGACGGTGTTGGCGAGACTTTTTCAGCATTGTATTTTGATCTCATATCCTAGAAACATGTTAATCAAAATTTGAAAAACGTAGTATTTATGTAAATGCTACTTTGATTAAAAACATTAAAATTTTTCTGTGGGAATTATGGTAGGTAGCTAACTTTTTTATTGGATTAGGTATGAATTGGATTAAATTACCAAAACTGTAGTATTTTTATACTTGAAATGGTATAAATAAAAACACAAACGAATGTTGTACTGCCAAATTACATCTTTTTTAATTTTTATAATGTAACATCCTTTTTTTACATTTTGGATGTTTTACTACATAGATGTAAAACTGCAATACCCTAAAAATTACATATTATCAAGCTGCTCTAATACTACAATACCGAACTGGTTTCCAGTATTTTTAATGCAAAGTTGTGCTCTTCATGTAATACTCCTTTATTTACCATGTGCCAAGGCACTCTATTAAACTGACAATACCTATATAAATATAATATTATTGTCTAATATCTTCATTGACTCTAAATCTTAAATACACTTCATATGTTTAAGTATAGAAAAAATCCGAGGTATGTAAGCACATATGTAGAAATTTTATATATTACTCCTACATCAATAAAGCACTCTTGTTTGTTAGATTACTTGGGATTCAGTATTACAAATACTATAATTTTGCTAATTTAATCCAATTTGTATCTATTCAAATTAAAAAGTAAATCCACTCTAGGCTGTTGTTAAGAACAAATTGTATATCTAATCATACATAAGTAATGAACCTAGAGATCACCAACTAACATGACATATAATAATGTAAAATATCTACCTGGAAAAACTGAAATGCATTTTTTACAACCCAAATTCTCAAAACCTTATCTTGACCAGCAGTAGCCAGTAATCGACCACAGCAGGAAAATTTCATGCACCAAATTGGCCCTTCATGTTCATCCTTCAACTCTTGCACATGTTGAATGTTTTCAAGTTCATATGGACCTTTGTGCGAGTTCGAAGCCTTAAATAATATTACAATGTACGTTTATATAAATTACAAATGTTTGCAACTTACCTTTAGTTTGGTATTCTGTTCACCAGGATTCACTTCATCAAGTATGTCCATAACATCTTCTTTATGTCGAGCATGGGACATTTCATGAGCAATAGTTTTAGCTTTATGCATAGTTTTTTTGACTGTTGATCCAAGCAGCCTTTTTAATTTGGCAGTTTTCTTACGTACTCGTCCAACTTCAACGTCATTATCATCACCAGATGGTATATCAACTTTTTTATTTCCAATGATACTTTCTTCATCCGACTCTTTTTCTTTTTCAAGACTTGAATTGCTAACATACTCTGAAGTTAATCGCATTATGTGAAGTGACAATGGATTGATACACTGTGGCAATTTTTCTTCAGCAATACTTAGAGGAACACGTTCACCTGTATCTAAATTTAGCACAGTTACCTGTTCAAGTATCTCTTTGTCTGAAAGTTGTTTTCCCGAGTCAGTTCGAGTTCTTACATATATGTTTAACTGACGTAGCATATTTTCATCACCAGCCGATTTCCTACGTTCTTTTGAATCTTTTGATAAATGTTTAGTACCCCTGAAATGAATTTTATGTTATTATATTGTCATTCTTATAGACTATATCTTATGTAACATTAAGCAGGCATACATTTTAAAACAATGAAATGTTATGTGGTGTTTGTTTCTTTGTGAAACTGCAAGATAAAATTTAAGACATATCCAGGATACAATCTTTGAGCTGTGGCAGTTCTGAGAAATGCAGAGAATGGGATAGATTCAAAGAATACTGAAGTATGAGTTTGTGGATTTGCAAAAATATGATTCAATGAAAAATTGAAGGCAGAAGTTAAAGGAGTAAGAGAAATTCCTAGCCTTGCAACATAAAGGAAAATGGCCATGACGCCTAGTAAAGAGAAGAGTATGCCAACACCAATTGTGATGGCACTTAAGAGGAGTAGGAGGGATGTAATAGGGAAATTGATATATTTGTTTAATATCTTCATTTTTTTTACATTAATGTGTATTATAAATTAGCTATAAAACTGCTGTTAAGAGTTTTAAATCAAATATATTCAATTAATTTCTAAGCTTGTGTTACAAAATAATAAAATAAAAATAGTACTTACCTATGGGGACCTAAACTATAATGCCCGATACTACTCCTACCAGCTGAACTGCGGGGACTATTCAAAGGAGGTGCTTCATTATCCACACAAAGCTTTAGTTCACTTTTGAGCCTTTCAATCTCGTCTTGTGATGGTCCTTCTGCTTTTGATTTATCATCATCTTGTGGTTTAACAACATATTGCCCTTTAATAGCTTGCTTAATATCCAGTGAATGAACTGATCGAATGGTACTTGATTTTGATGACTCAGAACTTTTGTCTTTTGATTTAGAATTTGGAAGTTTGTCCAAGGAATCTTCAAATTCCTTAGTCAAAGATTCAATTGTACTAGCAGGGCTCGCCAAGCAGGAAGAAGTGAAGGTGGCACTCGAAGCACCCTTAAAAACACCAAGCTAATGCCAGTTAATTTTAAATATCGATTGTCGATAAGTCATGGTAACTTACAGTAAGTGATAGAGAAGAAACAGCATTTTTGACTTTTTTCTTTCGACGAGGAGGTGCAATAGGTATATCAGGTTTTGAATTTAAATGAGAATGCGTACTAGTGGTAGATTTAAGAGAAGAACTTGAAGGTTTTGTGCTAGCAATTACATCAGGCTCTTGAAGAGGAAGACATGTAGCTTTTTCTGTTAAATTAGTTTCTGAAAGGGTAGTACTACTTGGATACTGTGACACCTCTTTTGAACTTGGAGTGGATCCAGATTCATGAGAACTAATTGATAATGTTGATGCCGATGCAGGTTTTCTATTTCCTTGTGTATCACTAGCATCTACAAAATCAAAATAATATTAATGCTTCCTATATAAAAGACTAGAAATTAAAGCAACTTACTGTCAAGTTCTTTTCCTAAAATTCTTCCTACACGGCTTAATGAATTTACACTTTGTAAACTAACAGTATCATGCTCTATTATTCTAAATGGGTGAGAGGTGCGACTAGATGCTGCAAAAACGCCTTCAACTGAAGATGTCTGGCTATCTGGTGGAGTTAAATTATTTCCTTGACAATCTTCATCATCAGTTTGTAATCTTTGACGTAATTCCTTGAAACGTTGACGTCCAACTGCAGCATTTGGTCTTACCTGCACCATTTATAAAATACAATTATTTTATTTAAGACGCTAAATAGTAGAAAACACACCAGCACAATAGTAATAATTACGTACTTATAGAACAATTCCTAAAAAAAATAGAGCTTATACATACAAGTAATATAATAATAGGAATGATTATGTTCTTTAACATAAAATACATATTTTGAAAGATGCTGTGCTCATGTACTAAATATTGTTTGAGTAAATTAAACATAAGCACTGGACAGTGTCTTACTCAAATACAACAGATAAGTAAAGGTGTTTTAAGAATGTTAGTATTCTCATTGAGGCAGACAAGCTACAGGTTGGTTCTTACCTTGAAAGCATGAGTGTTTAGACTGAAAATTTTAAAAACTCATAAAGGGAAATTCTAAGAAGTAAGAATAAAAAGTGAATTTGGTTTAAAATCAATTTTATGAATTAAAATATTCTTATTCCATTGCATCTATTTTACTCTAAAGTAGATAACAGACAGTCGAACACAAGCAATATGGATAAATTATGTTACTAATAAGTTACCACTGTTGAATGATTTAATTAAGAAGGTATTTATGTGTTATAAATATTACATAGTGCAGATGGACCAAGCCATAAGTATCCCAAAACTATTTTTCAGGGGCCTCCATTTTTCATGCAGATAAGATACTGTGAATTATTTTTATTTTACCAAGATAAACAGTAAATGCCGCCGTTTTGGATCAGTTTTAAGACAGTAAATACTACTTTATTCTGTTATACACGTTTATTGTATTTTATTAAATGTTTGTTACTGATTGATTTCAAAAAGTATCTTTTAGAATGGAAAAAGATTTTTCTATAAATACATATTTTCATGGGCGGAGAAAATTATTTCTGTGAGAAACAATTTCTAGTCCTTCAGGAGATAACATTGTTGTGCTTAAAGTGTAATGGAATTGTTAGTTAATACACTACCAGTACAGTTAATAGCCAATTAGCACAAACACCTCTGTTTAACTACAAATAGTAAGTAAATAATATTTACATTTCCAGGTTCAAGTAAAAAATTCTAGCATTTTTAAGTGTGCTTTACAATTTAAGCATTATTGAACGTTTTTCGGATTTCCAGGCGAGTAGATGCCCTGCACTAACTAAGAATTTAATATCAATGATTACATTCACACAACTACAGCACTGGCAGCGATAATCTTTATTATATAGTAGTAAAGGCACACAATGTCATGTAAACAGATTTTAATTTTCTTGCTTCCAATTGTCTAATGGGGCCCATAGACTTCGTTCTTTTCACACAGTTTTACCCGAACGGGTAAAACTGTTCGTGCAAGAACGATGAACGTCAGTGTCCACTCATTGCGTTCCTACACGGCAGTTTTTGATAAACTTTCGAGATGAACACTCGAACACTTGCGTTAGCAGTGGCGGCGGCGGTAGCTGTAAAATGAAAAAGAAAGAACCGTTCCAAATGGGCAAGGAAGTGGCTTTTGAAAAGAAATCAGTTTTCTCATGTAAACCTTTTAAATGAATTAAAGATGGAACCAGGCGATTGGTTTAATTATTTAAGGGGCCCATAGACTTCTACTACTAGTTCCTCGTATGCATTATTTTTTTTTATTCGGTCACTGTAGTCTGATGACTTGACTTTCCACAGGCATGGGAATTTTCTGTAAAGTTCTATAAATTCTACGATGAATTGTTTATTATATTGT
>JABXWE010013559.1:0-54581 GCA_014611495.1 Limonius californicus
CTATGGCAACTCCACGATTCTCATCCCACCCCGCTTACCTCGGATCAGCGCGCGTAGCGCTATGCACGAGTCTAACATGCCCCACCCTTGAAAAACCCCCCCAACTATGCTACCGAGTCACTCCCGCTGCTCCCGAATTAATTAAAATTCGGGCCACAACGGGAGTCGAACTCGGGTCAACCGGTTGCGAAGCGGACTCTCGCCCACTGCGCCACCCGGTCGCCTCAAATTTTGTTGTACCTACTGTTTTTAAAGTGACTGGCTTTTTTTCAACGTACATTCTGTGCACTACATCTCTAACTGTCATTTTTATTGTTTCGGGCATATCTTCAGTTTTTAACTTTTTTCTGGAGCTGTGCACTTTTTTTTATTAATGGCAGGTTGTCTTTCCTTTACTGCACTATTTTCCGTACGGTGGGTAAACTTATTTCTAATGCATCTGCAACACAGTAGGTAGAACAAAATTTGAAAGACAAACAAATTCTAAATGCTGCAATATAAACGATTAGGAAACTCTTACAATGTATTGGTTTTAAATTCAAGAAAGATTGCACCCGTAGAGCACTATGTGAAAAAGCTAGTGTACCGTCATTGCGAACGGCTTTTTAAAAAAAATATATAGATCATACAAATTCACCATCAACCATTCAACGTCTAAAACATTTTAAATACTGCTGGAAACAGATTTAACTAGTGACGTTTGCCTGCATCTGCGCGACATCCTCCAAGTACCTCTGTTTCTTTCTACTAAACGTTCCAGCCGACAGAATAAGTCACACGTACAGTGTTGGTCTTGTTTCGTTCGCAGATGTCACTACGACATACGTCTTTGTCGGAAACATGAATCTGCAAGCAACTAACAAAGACAGAAATGCGTTCAATTTGTGCTGTGAAAATAAAGCGCTAATCCGAAACTGAAAAATGCTGAGCGTAAGAACTATACCTGTCTGTTATTCTGCTAACCCCGATTTTGTTATATTCGTAAGGATCTCTTTGAAACATTATTATTTTTATTTATTCACGCATAATGAGTAGCTTAATTGGCACAGCGTTAGCTTTAAAGCAAACATCTAGGTCCAAAAACCTTCTCTGGTATTCTACGACATTAAACTCTCATTGCTTCTATTTTAATGCCGAAGAGAAGCACGTTGCAGCGAGGAGTGTCGAAGCTCAGCAATACGATGTAATTGTGTTTAACTAAGATAAAATCTATGTTTCCCTTGGGTTAACCCTTACCGACTGTCTGTTTAGTGACTGTACTACATCAGTTGCTTAAATTGATTTGTTTCTGCTAAGGGGTTTTCTACTTTCACCACTTTCGCTTACATTTTCATTGAGATGCAGCATGATTTTCAAAAACTCATTTCTACAACTTATCTTTTTTGTGCTATTCTGCAAATTCTATACCTCTATTCTGTGTGCTGTGGAGTTTGCGTCAGATGTGAAAATATTTGTTTTAATTTTCATTTCTTTGTAGTTGTTTCCTGATCATTCCCGGTTTCTTATTTTATTTGAACACCAACGTCACACCACTATATTTGAATTCGATTTTAGTTCTATTGTGGGTTTATCAGTTATGATATCTGACCTTCACGTCCAATTACCACGTACTGAATCTTCTGTAAGTTGATTTCTCATCTTCCAGCATTGTACACCTCGATTACCTCTACTGTTATTTATTCCGTGTGGTATATCTTGTCATCGGAAAATAATTGCGTCTGTATATTTATAGATACCCGCGGAATTGCAATTTTAGTACCATATTGCCATATTGTATATCCGGCCTCCTCCTAGAGGCATCCTTCACGCTATCCTTTATTAATTTGAAATTGTGGACAGCACAATTTACTTACTCGTATGTAACTCATTGTATTTTCTTAGAGTTTTTTTTACAACATGTGTGTCATTACATTGTCTTCATATGCAAATTCTTCTGCGTGATTTCTTTTACACAAAACAGTTTATTCACGCGGAATCTTTTAGGTCTGAACCTGCTATGTTCTTCGGTTATGTTTGTGTTTTAGTCTAATGTCATTGATAACACTCGTCTATATAGCGAAGATAACATCCTTATGCTGTTACGTTTTCTACAGTTTTCTTTATTGCAAATTTTATAGATGAGCTTATGTAACTCAACAGGATGACATTTGCTCATATACTTTGGTTAAATATGTTGCTAAACGTGTTCTATAACTATTATTGGTGCATTTGTGATGAGTTCAGCTACCAACTACCTATTTACAATGACTTCTCTCTAGATTAGAATATATCTAAACCATTGTGTCAATTGGTCGGTATTTCTAGTAAAGTTAACAAATACTACCTTAAGTAATTCTCAAGCAAGATATCCAAAGGGGTCGGACATTGATCATGGTGGTCACTATATACGTCTATTGATTCTATAAATATTTCATTTAATAACGCTACATTTTCTTTGCATTATAAGTTGCAGCTTGGTCGTAAAGGAAATGTATATTATTGAATAAAACCAACGACAACTACCCTGCATAACCTGTAAACGTTACCTGCAGAAAAAATATGTTATTGTTCATTCTACACCATATATTGTTGGAAAAGTTCTTTACAAATTATTAGGTTTTACTAAATAGGTTTCCTGTTACTTTAACAGTAGCGATTATTATTAAAAGTACAATTTTTATATTATATGATTCTTCCTGGAATTGAGTATTATCATCATCGTTGTTTTTCTCAGCGTGCTTCGCTTCAGTGCTAAGGGGATCTATATTTTAACGTCGAACCCGAACGTCAGAGAAGGTCTTACGGTTGCCAAAGCTGGATTGGTGAATTTGTGTTACATGTTGCAGCACACTTTTTATTTCACTGCTGTAGTGGTATTTCAATGAAATAGTTATTGTTAGAACTGTTAAAATCCATCATTTTGTGTTTGACGCCGTCTACATACATATGTTCTGTGACTTCTCTTTCTGAGGGTTAATTTAGTTTTTCTTCATATACATTAAACTCGATGATTCATTGCAATTAATTGGCTGACGCGTACAGATTTTTCTAATGTGTTCTGAAGTTGTATGTTCTTCATTTGTATTTCTTAATTGTTGTTGATTTGCTTGAACTTCGTTTACATTACATTTACATGGAAATAAGGCTTACGATATATTTGCAAGGTCAGAGGCCAATATTTACATGGGCTTGAATGTAGGTTTCTAACGTAATATCCTTTGTATGAAACATTTTTGAGAAAATTATCGGTATTTATTATCCACCTTTTCGCCGGCAAAAAATACATTGTAAAGAGGTAATAATCAGGAAAAATAATAAAAACATGACCTACTGATCAGAGTTTTTAATATTGTTTTATATAATAGTGTTATAATAGTAAAACCGATGCGATGCTGGGTAATTAAAATGATACGGACTAATATATAGCAAAAGTTTTTTGTTTTCGTAATACTCTTTTGCCTTAACTGTTTGTGGGTTGGTAATTTCGAATGTAAAAGTTTTTCTTAGTTAAAGTTTCTACGTTAATTAATAAATTCACCGCATCTGTTGCTAGGTTTAAGGAATTTTTTACTTTCTGGCTTTGTTTTCAAAATGATAATATGTTATTTGTAAGCTCTTTCGGTGTAGCATACCTTTCCTTTGTTTCAAAATTTTATTTACAAAGGAGTTGGTGCGGGAGCCTATAACTTCCGTGCTAGTTTAACTGAGCGTTACACAAAATTCCAAAATCCGTATTATAGCCCAGGAAAATAGAAAACAGCTGTGTAGACTATAAGGTGTATTACACTATTCCCTAGAGGGGTTTTAGAAAACTGCTAAATTGAAACTCTGCCTAAGGGATACTACGAAGGTACCTACCTTAAATATTTTCTAACCCCGAAGTTTTTTAAATTTCAATTAAATTGTAGTTTATCCTGACTGCAGCGTCGCTGTCATTGAATTGAAGAAACCCTGCGATATTACTAGAGTGAAACGGAATGGAATCTCATTATCTGAAATTTAACTTGTTGGATAACTTTATATTTGTACTACAAAATTAAATCGACTGAGTAAATGTTCGCAATGAATTTAATTTAGCATTTGCTAACAGCAGCTGACTTTTGAAAACATTGGTTGAAGTACTAACATCCATTACCTACCAATATTATTTTGCAGAGAAATAAATGGTTCATAATGTAAGCTTCGAAAGAGGAAAAATGTTCCAATAAATGTGGGGCAACAGCAGCAGTAAGTCTTAAGGGTTGCATGTGTAATTCCTTGGGTAACTTCGTAGCGTATGCGGCTTGAAATATAATATAGTGCAAACATATTTATCTACCAGCCACCACGAGTTTAAATTTTCTGTTATATTTACCGCATAAATTTGCGTTAGAAGTTAGTAGCTTACTGTAGCGTTTTGAAAAATTGCAATCGCTTACTAAAAATGAAAAATAAATGTTTTGTAATTCGCTTCTACCGCCAGTGTATGAAATATTTAATACCTCTCATATTTTATATACGTAGAGCTTTATTAGCGTTTTAGCGAATTATTTATGTGGGAAAACAAAATCAACCAGAAATGTATGTAGTTGTATCAAATATTTAACGACTCCTTCACTAAAATGGAATTATAACTTTCAATGAAGATGGAATGTCATTAGGTAATACCAGCTTTGTTGTCACAACAAAGTTTACATTTAGTGCTAAAAAGATAAATGACATATTTTAATATTTGTCCGTTATTTGCAAAGGGTTTTATGACACTTTTTAGCAAACCGGAAGTACGTCAGCAATGTTCAGGGTGCAGTATGCAGTGAATAGGTTAACTTCATAGTATTATAACTAGTCTCTGCCAGCTTACTGTAATCGCCTTGTGATATGTGTTTACTTTTCAATAATCGTGAATAAGATGGCGTCGGTCGAATTATAATTAATAGCTGGATGATTCTGCAATGTATGGCATGTATATTACACAACTGTTTTTTCATAACACGTAATATACATTAATGGAATTCAAATGTTAATTGTAAAAGTAAAATTTATTGATTACTTGTTACTTAGCAATCTAGCAACAACGCTTACTTGTGCGGGTGCATTTATGATACAGTTTATGGAAAAAATACATAAAGTAAAGTTTTATATTTAAAAATGATTTGTTTGCTATCAAAGATTCAAAAACATTTAAAGCCTTGCTCGTTTACCCCTTCGCATGTTAAACTAAGTTTGGGTTAATTCATGGTAAAAGCATAAAGTTAGTAATTTTAGTCTGTTCAAGAAATATATTTTCCAATTGTTTTGTAATCGTGAATGTTGAACATATATTACTATGTTGAAAAAGTGCATAAAAAACAAAAATTTCAGCTTGTATTTCGGGGTCAATTAAAAACATTTTTAAGGTGCGTTTTCTAAATGTAGCTTTTTGGGCTCACAAACTTGTAACTTTTCTTCGGTGTGATATATCGTTCTACTAATAATATAGAAAACTACAGAACAGGGGGAAATACTGATATTATAAAATGAAACCTATAATTTGCTCCATTGTGTGCTTTAATGATCCCAAGAATAAACAAAATTAAAGAAAGATCGTAGAACTTCTCTCTGCGCTGCACAAGTTACCCTGACGTAAATGTTTACGTGGCAGTCCGTTGAACAAGTTGGCAAGCTTTTCAATATTTCATTTGCTTCTCTTGTAGTGTCAGATCGCAGCCAAATAAATAATTTAAGTCATCAAAGAGCAGGCTCGGTTAGAATTTGTAATGAAAGGTGTTGACGAAAATAACCTGACAATACCCGATAGAATGGAAGGGAAACTTTCCGATGTGCGTTTATTAGAGGGATGACAAACAGGCCTGAGAATTTAATACTGAGTGCAGGTTTTTCAATGATATTCTCTTCTTTATCTTTCCCAAAATAAGGGTAATTGGGCATGTCTTTTTTATTAGAAAAATAGCAGATTGGCTAAATTGTGTTAACTTCGTGTGTGATAGTAATGCTAAACAACCAAACTTGTTTATAGAGCCTTGAAAAGTTTTGATATTGGAATTGTACAAAGTATGTTCTTAAAGGATGGTACTTTGTAATAAGGTGAAAACTTTCACTCCAAATATATCATAAATGTAGGTTGCTTCTAACATACTTTTGTCTACCAGGGCAATTTTTTTATCAAAGTCTTAATCAATGATCCTATAATTTTTTCACCCTATTTTGATCTTGCATATCTACTACTATATAAAAACTGTATGTATTAGGGCTGACGATAGAAAACGTTTATATAAGATAATTTTAAGGCTCTTTGGTAGCCTTTCAAGCACATTTTTGCTGGGAACTTTTGCATTTCTGACAATATTCTAGGTTGCAAATATGGTAAAAATAATTAAGAAAATCTATAACGTTTCGACGTTGATGGCGCCTATCTGCGTAGTACCTACAACACGATGTAAAAAATAAAATTCAATTTAAATAAATATTATTGTAATTAACATAACAATTGCGTTGTATAACGAAATTGAAATTTTCCGCTTTTCTGGAGCAAATTTTCAAATGATTTCGGGTCTTTCCCTTGGAACGGGACTTTGTCTACGGTAAAATTTTCTAACAAGCTGATTTGCAGACAACGGAGTTATAAACCGTGAACGTTGCGTTAAAATGGAATTTATAAAGATTTTTATGTAATGAAATGTAATTCGGAAAATCGGGGAAAAGCCAGTGGTCATTAATCTCTCTAATCACTCCTAAAGACTGAAATAAATTGATTACATAAATAAGCTGTTGAATTGGGGCCTTGTGCATTTGTAACCCGTAATTTAGGCCCATAGTTTATTTTTTCTCTGCGCTCTTGTTCGTTTTCTTTTCTTCGCTCTCTATTGTGTACTTTCAGAATTTTTTTGTTCTGCGTCCGTTTTATTGATCGGTCGCGAAACCTACATAATTATTACGTTTTTTTGTCGGTTTTGTTGCCAGACCTCACAGATACTTTGTCAGAAATAAAAATAATGAGTTGTAAGGTACTATTGTTACTATTCAGTGGTTGTATTAGGAGATATAATAGGGTGATTATGGCGGAATACGCCTTGTCACGTTGGATTGTGTGGGGCGATGATACTTCAAGAGCTGTTTTATTTTTTAGCGCCAGGAAGCTAATTGTTATTAAGCTTTAGTAGAGTTTGTCGAATAAAGACGCGGCTGAATATTCTAACGATTTCTTAAGTGGATTGTGCAGACTTTCAGCGAGACGAGAACATTTAAAGTCTGCAATTTTTCAGAAGTTTTAAGACTGCTATTGTATGCAGTTTTTCGCGATCTTTTAAAGTGCTCCTTCAAACTGTACTGAAATTGGCAATAGTGATATTAATAAATTTCCGCATCATTTCATATGCCTTGCGATTTTAAATTTAAATCAAAAGTTTGCTTCGTGGTTTATATATAGTTACTTTGTTGATTTTTTTTAGGGTGTAAACAATTCCACAAAGACATAGGCAAGCTTAAAAATGTATGTAACAGAGATGCAGAAACTTTCTTAAATGAAAATTAAATACATCAAAGGGACCTACTAGAATTGCAGCAGCACTTCCAAAGTGGTTTCACTTCTGCATACAGGGTCGCTGTTAAAGGGGGAACCAAAGCTGTGTTGCTAACAGGGTTTTAGATACAGATTTTAAAATTGGAAGGTTAGAATTTGAAACTATGTCGCATGTTTTAGAATAAATACTTATATATTTTTTTACTTTTACATATTCTGACCGCGGCCACCATCTTGAATTTTTTTAAATAGTAGCGTGGGATATGTAAATCATCATTAGAAAGCTTAATTTCTCTCTTTCCCAGTTAAAATTTGTTATTATTGTTATTTAAATTTTAGGAATGTTTATTTTTTGCATAATTTCATTTTATTGATTGATTTTTGTTTATTTCTGATATTCTGTCAATGCTATGGTTTTTAGATTGAAAGAAGTATAAATTGGGCGGCTTAGCATACGGAAATGTTTCCAATATTTTCTCATTTAACTCCATAAATGTTTGAAAACGTTAGAAAGAGAAAAAATAAGCTTTCTAATGATGTATCACAAAGCCCATACTACTATTAAAAAAGAAGTCAAGATGTCGACCGCGTTCAAAAACTGCAGCTATAAAAAAGTTATTTTTATTCTAAAATATGTAAAATAATTTGAAATTCTAATTTTCCACTTTTCAAATTTATATCTAAAACCGTTTTAGGAAGAGAGCTTTGGTTTCATCTTTAACAGTGTCTGTGTATATTTTAGATTGTATGGGCGAAGTTTTTATTTTGGCTTTAACCGTATAACATAGATCACACTACAAGTAGGTAACTTATGTAAGCAATTTAAAAATATATTGTAGTCCTTGTTAGACTGTTAGCTTTCCAAACCGATGGTTGTTATTTAAATGGGACAATAAACAGAAAAGTTATTTACATTTTAGTGAATTGATGTAAAAGCTTTGAAGCCTCGGTAAATGAATCGAATTAAAAAAAAATATTAAATGTTGTACGTTGTTCAAGTTTTTCGCACATATTTAGAATCACCCTGTATAATTATTATAAAAATCACACGTTACCTGAAGTAAATTAATTAAAGACGATTAAGGACTTTTGTAATCGTTTATAAAGTATCTCTCCTTATATTAGTTCCTTATCCCTTCTACCTGTTTCAAGTTTTTCGTTAGTTCAAACTCGGCGCTGGTAAAAGATCAGACGCGTCCATCACCTAAGGTATAGATATTTTTATATGTATTTGTGTGTATTGAATCAGTACAGTTTACGGTGCAAGTCAGGGTTAAACTTCCACTGTATATTTCTATAAATATAACTAATCTACATCTACGAACCATTTCGAACAGAATCTTGGCGACTAGACGGTCGCTGGAACGATACCTTACTTGAAAGTAATACACATTTACGTGATGAGTTATCAGTTACGCATAGTTGCAACGTATATAAGTTACATTTCGATACAACGTATTTTTTGCTTAGTAAAAGTATGATAGTTGGTGAAATAATTAGTACTAATGGTTGAAACGATGAACCTATTTTTAGAATTAACTTTCAGTTTGGATTTTGGAACAATATCTCAACTAATAACAACACAAACCAAATAGTACATGCCGTTTTAATATGCATCAAACAAGCTTTTGACACGATATAGCAGAGGATTAATATAAAATTTATGAATATTTCCTCATCGGGTGTTTTCTATATGTCGTTTACAACTAACAGTAATTGTTATACAGTCATCAATGTTAAGCTATCTACAATTCAGCTAGCTGAAGTAGCCGAATCGCAGGGCTCAATGCAAGGACAAATGTTGTTTAATGTATTTATTAGTTACATCTCATCGGTAGATAAACTAAAATAGGGAAATCGGCGACGCAACTGACCAATTTTAAAATATTGTAAATAATTTCAATTCTGGTAATGGATTATTTTAAGCGTTAAAAAATATGCAAGATATACAAATATTTGTCTGAGTAACTAATTCAGATTTAAATGTAATGAAGGGTAATGCATATTTTCCTTAGCCATTAAAGTTAATAAATATTAAAAGTATATTCGGAACGGACTTAATAATAATTGTTAAATGAACTAATACACACAGGCAGCCAACCGAATGAAATCACTTACTTGGTTTTAAGGAAATATTTGGTAACATACTTTCAAAAACCAACAACAAGGTTGTAATTGCTTATATCATTTTAGAAATTTAGTAATTTGTTGGTATGTTGTCCTGCATATACCGCTTAAATGTGTGTACAGAAACCTCAGAAGAATACAAAAACATAAAAGTATACAGGGTGATTCGTTAAAGAAATAGTTGACAATTTTCCCGACGCTTAAAAACGCTTTCCTCTCTTTCATTATGAAACAACTTAAAGTTAGAGTTTCATTTAAACTCGCTTGAAACTATCACAAGAACAATCATTTTTTCATTTACAACTCGAATTTGGACTTTATTCGATTAACTTCCAGTTTAAATGTAAACGTATAACTCTTCTAAGTTATCAGGGTGTTATTAATATAGGAACATGTTTTGATACGGTTCTGATCGATGCAGTGTAAACAGATGTACATATATAGTCCAACATGCTTATTACGAGCTCGGTTATAACGAGATCCCAAATATAACGAGCGTTTAAGAAATAAAAGTTTGAAATCACATTGGATATTCATTATATATTATATTATTTGTTTAAAGTATGTAACGAGCAAATAATTTCAGTTAATATAGGAACATGTTTTGATACGGTTCTGATCGATGCAGTGTAAACAGATGTACATATATAGTCCAACATGTTTATTACGAGCTCGGTTATAACGAGATCCCAAATATAACGAGCGTTTAAGAAATAAAAGTTTGAAATCACATTGGATATTCATTATATATTATATTATTTGTTTAAAGTATGTAACGAGCAAATAATTTCAGTTATAAAAGTCACACTATAACCGAGTTATATTAGAATCTTCTCGGGTGGAGACGAGAATTAATGAAAATCTGTGGAAGTTATGAATTGGACAGTTTACATCGCTTACAGCTTGTTTATTGTTATTATTTAAAAGATGATATAATAACAAAGCGTGGTGCTTAGCCCACGGGTCAGTTACTTTTGTTTAATTTAAAATGTATCTGTTTAGATTGTCTGAAAAGTTCTATATACTTGTTTGGTAGATACTGCCGAGAAAATGGGAAATTGTTTAATATCAGTCGGTATTAATTCAAACTAACTTGATTAATTTCAATGTTTTACCATACATAATTTCTCTTTGAATTTCTCTCCACTGTTGTAATTTGTGTATTAATAAGTCAAGTCTCCTCATTGTCTACGTCTATATATTTTTTTTGTGTGAATTTGACCCTTGAAATTGATTCGGTTCCGTTCATTAATTTAACCTTCATTCTATTTGCTTAGGAACGGAATTTCCCGTTTTCATCTGCGCCAGTTCGTTACTCCATGAAGTTATTATTCCGAAACCATCTTTATCTTTATCGGGGTCAGAAGGAAATCTTAAACCCGTACTTTAAACCGCCGGCGTCAATATTGTAAAGGTGAAGATGTAGGGCTTATAAAAATGTGACCGCCACATGTAATTCACGTCGAAGCTTTTCAGCATTCTGAAAGAATTCATTCACAAAGTAGTTGTGACAGTTCCGTGCTATGCTACAAGCAAAGCACAGTCCCGCGAGTTGATAAATTCTTTTGAAATTAAAGTTTTATGTCACTTTAGAAGTTAGTTTGAATTTATTTAACATTTAACCCGGACTTACTTTAAATACAAGGCGAGGTTAGATCTTAACCCAGATTATCCTTCGGTGTCTCTTCTATCCTTTTTTCGTTCGATATCGCCTCTCTGAACATGTTTGAGAGGAAGATTTTCGAGCTTCCATATAAGTTTAAATTTAAAACTTTTTACAAATTGTTTTCGATAAACTATCTCATATAACATCATTTGAGACAAGATAAGGGAACTTATACGGCTAAACGCCAATATCCGTCCAAGTTTTTTTATTAGCGAATTTAGGAACTTTCAAGACTAAGAGAGTCGCAGACTTTTTCAAAAGTTTTCAATGCAGGCTCGTGCCTTATAGGTTTACTAGGGCTCAATATAGCGTATTTTAGCCGAGGGTCATCACGTCTGCGCTCTCTACTTTCGTGAGTTCCATATACCGCTGCGGTTCTTGTACATTCCTCGTGTATGTTTATATTTTACTGGTATTACGTTGTTTAAGGTAGGTATTTCACACATAGAACAAAGGATGCATTTTCTACACTGACCTCTGGTGAGGTATCAGTTAAGCGTATAGTAGAATATATTATTACTAGTCTGTATCGTTCATTTTATACAACCATTAGAAATTCTAGAAACTATTATTATAGTTTGTTCAATACAAAATCAAAAAATTACAAACAGATGCACTCAGTTCTGTATTTTACGACCACATCTGTTTGCAAGATTTAATATATGTTTTCGTGGAACTTTTCTGTTTTATACAAAAAAATTAGATATTATTCCAGATATGCATAGCATTTTCATCCTGCTGCATTCAGTAAGTTTTGGTTCTGCAGGTCATTTGCTCGCCACCACTTGCTCGTCGCTGTTTGTTCGCCACCGATTGCTCGTTGGATGCTTGCCATCCGCTCGACAGCCAACTTGGTCGCAGTACTAAGTGTAGCTGCAGTAACGCAGACAAAGTAGTTTTTGTTTTATTATGCACCTTTGTTTGTAAAATAATTGAGAACATCTTGTGATTTATAATTAAAACATTTACTTTTATTTTCATATAGGTACCATAGGTATAGGAAAAGTATAAATTTTTAATATTGTTTTTGATATTTCAAGGATATATTCTTTTATTTATACACTAAAATCCCAAAAAGTTGTTTTTACAAAATTGATATATACGTATCTAATTAAGAACGATACTTAATTGTAAAGTATAATTAGAAGTGCATAAATACTTTATGTATATTGTTTATAAATGTTAAACCAATAGTTTGACTATTAAAAAATATGATTTTGTACGTAACCTAGGTATTAAGTCTGATAACAAGTAAAATTATTATTCTCTATAACGAAGTGGCCTGAGTGGATACCTGTTTCTTAAAATTTTTAGAAACTTAAAATGCTGTTTCTATGTCAAAAATGCAATTTTAATAATGTTTTGAGCAGTTATTAATTAAAAATAATTTAATAATATATACAACATTAAAACCAACTATACTTCTAGTTAGTTTTATTAGGAACGAAAAAGAAACATATATTACTCTATATAAGTTCAATTACACGAATAGGCAACCTTTCTTTGACTATCAACATTCCTCAGTGTAAGGTTTTGAGAATTACCAACAGCATATACTAAATGCCTACAGATAATATTTTATTTTATGAATAAATTGTTTGTGGAGCGTCTATCCGGCTAGCAAATAGTTGTCGACCAAAGAGACTCGCAAGCAAACTGCAGGCGACCAAACGGTGGCGAGCAAGTGGGTGGACACCGTAACTTCTACTTCACTTATCAATAATTTGACAACTTACTTTCACTGAAACCTGATGTAAAAGATTGTTTTAGAAAGCTGAAAATTATTAAGTTTGGGTGGAGCGCTAGTATTAGGGGAGAGCTGTTAAAGGGTTTTATTTATTGCTGGAACTCATTCTGTGTCAGACAGTAATATACGAGGTATGTTCAATTGAAATCCATCCTTGCTTTAAAAAAACTTTATTCAACAATTTAATTACAAATAATTACTGTCACAGTTAAGGCACCTATCCCATTGTTTTACTAACCGACGTATACCCTGCTCATAGAATTCTTGTGGTTGCTAATTGAAGAAGTCTTCCACAGCTATCTGTACTTCTGCGTCAGACTCAAAATGTCGACCTTTTAACGCCTTTTTCAGCGGTCCAAAAATAAGGAATTCGCAAGGCGATAGATCCGGGCTATAGGGTGGATGCTCCAAAACCCTCCATTTCTATCGTTGAAGATTTCCTTTTATCACATTAGCATTGTGGTGCACCAAAATGACTTAACGCGTAAGTTTTCCTGGACGTTTCCAACTTATTGCTTGATGAATCTTATTCAAAGTTTCATTGTACAGATTTGCATTGACATTTACTCCAGGTTCCTTAAACTCTATCAACAAGGGTCCTTCGTGGTCGCAAAAAATTTTTAACATCACCTTGCCCGCAGAAGGTTGTGTTTTAAACTTCTTCGGTGGTAGTGAACTTGAATGTTTCCACTGCATCGATGATAACTTACTGGATGGCTCGTAGTAATGGCACCAAATTTCGTCACCAGCAACTATTGACCGAAGGAAGTCATCAGCATTTTGCCTATAGTCTGTGAGGTGTTGCAGAGATAAGCCCATTCGCAAGCATTTTTGTTCAGTAGACAAGAGACGAGGAATCCATTGCGAACAAACTTTGCTGTAACCCAGATTACACACAATACTATGGACAGATCCTACACTCGCACCAACAATTTCCGAAATTTCTCTAATTGAAATTCGACGATTTTCTCTAATAGTTCCCTCTTTTGCATTCTTAAATTCTCGGCAGCATTCCTTTACCGCATTTCCCTACACTGTTTGCATTCGCGTATGAATCTGCAATGGGTACACATCTGCAGCGCATAAAAATTAGAGGACCGCACGCTGATCAAACTTGGACGGATTTTCAACAACAAACACCATTTCAAAATCGAAGTTTTAAAAGTCAGAATCAAATTCAAACGCCAGAAACGTATTAATGTGTTGCTTACCAACACTACTAACATCAACAAACGTCGTTTGAATTATTGCGTTTGTTTTCAAGGTTAAGTTGATCAAAGATTAGTTTCAGTTGAACAAGCCTCCTACATACAAGAAAATTCTTCTAGTGAACTAAAAAGTTTGTGATGTGTCAAGCGAATTGTTAGCCTTTTCAGAATTTCTATTTACCAAATAATTAATTAGTATATTCTTCTCATTCCTGGGTCGGAATTAATTATGGCATCTATAACTAATGAATTCCTTCGGCAATATGGAATTTATGTGTTTTCAGGATATGAAGCTTATTTACCAAAGTGTATAATTTTTACGCTACCAGATTTAATTTTTACTGCCACGTTTAAAAAATGCGATTAATATTTGAAAAAAGAACTTGAAGTGGTTAAACCGGAATCACCAATGTTCACAGTAAAATATGTATCGAAGAAGCTCTATAATACATAAACGTTCGTACAATTACCCGAAACAGCTTTGCCGTATGTATTCGCTTTGATGGTCTATATAGGAGATATAGGTCATCGAATTATGTCTAACTGCTAACATATTCTCCGATTTATAATATATCTAACTTACAGTATGAATATTTTTTGGACATTTTACGTATACGTATCAGTTTGGCAACAATGCGTATGTTTGCGAATTGGAATCACTTTGTTTTCTACCACCCTATGTTAAAACATCATATATTCCTTTCCTTTTTACTTTCCCATACCTTATAGGGTAAGTATTGAAATCATGAAAATTTTCGAAATCGAAATTTTAACGGAAATATCCGTTTTGGGTCTCTAGGAACCCAAAAAAGTGGTTTTTAAAAAATGTCTGTCTGTGGGTGGGTATGTACGTATGTAAGTATGTACGTATGTGACGCTCCTACAGCCGAAAGTATTGCTCCGATTTTGATGCGCTTTGGAATGCGGGGGTGTATCAAAAATTCATCGAAAAAATAAGCTTTTCAAAAAAATCCGAAACCGGAAGCGGAAGTTACGCATGTTTTTTTGGTATCACTTTTTTCGTGATTACAATTTTGAAACTTTTATCGCGGATAACGATAGAGGGTTATAAGACAAATCTGTTAGTTTTTGCGGAACTCGCTAGCTTTAAACTGAAGGGCGCTATGATTTTTTGAAATTTTTGAGTTTAACGCCCAATTACTCGAAAACGGATGAATCGATTCAAATGATTTTTATTTTCTGAATAGTATATGAAGGGTAAAATGAGGTGATATAAAAAGTTTTTTGAAAAATTATAAGGGGCCTAAATTACGAATTTTCAAAATTTTGGAAATTTTCAAAAAATTATTTCTCAAAAACTGCTACAAGGAATGTTTTTAAATTTCATATGTCGATAGACCTCGCAAGGGGCTATCGATATGTTTTTTGAAGAACTCCGTAATTTTCCTGTGGCGCCCTCTACGAAGCTTGGAAGTTTGAAATTTCAAACTCCTTTAATTAATAAACGAAAAAAGATAGGAAGCTGGGGTTTTCACTGAATCGCTCAGTACGTAATGGAGCATATGAATATGTAAAGAAATATTACAATCGTGGATATATGTAAGCGCACCGGCCCCCTCCCCCCTCTTTTTTAGAAAAATATTTTTTTTATTCTAACGGTTGTTATTTGTTTGCGTCAAAGAATCTTTTTCCGCGAAAATAAAAAAATCGATTTTTTTATGCCCTACAAAATATAATTTCCAGGGAATTTTACCTCGGTAGCAATAGCGATCGGTACTAGTTAGACCGCGCGACGTATATAGTAGAGAATGAAGTATGCCTGGTTGCATATTAAAAGGAAATTAAGGGGCACCGCAGATATTTGGCGGGACTTCTTCTTACAAGCCTTGTAAGTCTATTCGTTACGAGGCAAGGTTTTAGGATAGCACTTGAACAACCGTTTTGAGGAAAATATCTCTACTGTTGAATAAAGATGATATGAACAGTTTCCAGTATGGGAAAGTCCAGGGAGGCAGTCGCGTCCACTTATTTACAATACGAAATATAATATCTCGTAAACAATTAAACAAATTATAACGTTGCTTCAATGAAATTTGTAAACATGAATTCACTATTACTATGAACAAGAGTAGTTATTTTATTTTTCCTACCACATGTACAAGCTTCTAATACTTTAGATATTTTGATTTGAGGTTTAATAGTTTTGCAGATCATGTCTGGTTTATAATGTTGTGTAATAGTTAACAAATGTAATGTGTTAAGTAACAGGAAATGGTTATTAAATGCGATATATCTGTTCTCAGCAAACTAGATGAAATTTTATGTTAATATATATGTGTTAGTTGTCACTGTTTATAAATACAATTATATTCTGTTGTGACAATTTGTACCTTTTATATAACAAAAGGCCTTCGAGATCAACTATAATTAAAACAGTGTTCTAAAATGTTGACATACAAAAGGATACCCCTATTTAAAGAACTTCTGTTTGTATTTGCGAAGAGTATATTTTAATATTTTTAACTTTTGCCATAGTAAACTATTTAACTTGCCTAGCTTTCCATACAATAATGGGACAACATTGAGTATTAATTAAACTTGGGGTGATATATAAGATGTTAGATAATTAAACTGTCAGAATAACTTCCGTATATTTACTTAAGGGCTTGGGAATGGAAATTGTGTTGCTTGTACCTAACGTGTTTAGGCATTTTGAGTAGTTACAAAGTAATCCTTGTTTTATTATTATTTGGATTTTATAATGAAGATTGTTACTACAAATGTCGGTCAATAATTAAAATTTGCATTAACAATTTTAGTAATCAAAACACTAGATTTGTTTTTATATACTACGTTTTGTTTGACAGTTTATTTACTGCTCGTTGTTTTTTCGATTGGTCGAGAATTATGACGCGGTTTTCCTAACGTCTCTATAATATATTGCAGCCATTATTGGTTTATTTTACACCTTAACTATGAATTTTGCTTATCCAACTCCAGTAATGATCTTTAGCGGGTCACATATCGCAGTGGTACGAAATCTACGACTTTACTTCATATCCGACAGAAGGCGTTCCAGGACGTGTTGGTGCGGTCGGTTTGGTCTAGGTTCGGTTAGGCGCAGGGATGATTTGGCGCAGGGACGATTTGGCGCAGGGACGGTTGAGCGCAGGGACATTTGGGTGGAAACATATTAAAGATGCCTTCCCATGGTCGATTGGCATCAAAGTGGTTGAAGAAAGGCCAACTTTCCACACTTAGCACGTAAAATACCTTTTCTACGACTATTTTAGAATATAAACATGCTGACATAGTTTTTAATTATGGAACAGCTGCATTTTTGCCGTTGACATCGAATATTTCATTAGGTAATAGTGTCATTAGCAATGTATATTAGAACTATGCGAATTTTTAATATTTCTATAGTTACAAACTAGATTTTGGAAAAAAATTGAATACTTTAGTAAAGAGGTGTATTAACATTTAGTAAATGTTTAACCTTAAAAATTGTGTTTCTTTAATTGGTTTACGTATAAGCAACTTGTAGTCACTCGCAGTGAAAGGAAAACTACCAAATAAATACACTAGACATAATATGACACAAACCACTCAACAAAATTTTATATAATTGTAATAATTAAAAATATGTACCGAGGTCCTTTCATTGCCATGCCGTATATATTGAGGTAGGGAAATAGTAATTTGCATAATAAATATTTAAGAACGTTTATTTTTGAACTTTTTGTGAAAAAATTTTTATTAAATTAGTTGTTCTATCAATTGTATTTATAATAAAATTGGATAATTCAGCAATTTTATTAATAACACAAAATTGTTTATAGAAAAACCACTGTAATATATGTTTGTGCCTAAACGCCCGTGTGCTCAACAGTCCTTGCGTCTAATCGTTCCTGCGTCAAAGCGCCCTTGCACCAAAACATCCTTGCACCCAACCGAACCTGCGCCCAACCGTGCCTGCGCCAAACCGGCCGCGCCAAACCGGCAGCACCAAACCGGCCGCGCCAAAACGTCCGGTCCCGGACAGAAGGTGCAGTTTCAGACTTTTTCCCGTCAGAAAATCTCAGTTTCACAAAAGGAAAGCTTAATTTTCGAATTTTTGGTAAGATCGTTTAATGCCATCTTTCAGTTTAAATGTAATAATTTCAGTACGGTTATTTAAACTTATGTAGAAATGTTATCGCCGTACTGGACTGTTGCAGTAGAGACTCAAAATATAAAAGAAGAATAACCAATAGATATAAAATTGAATCGTTAATGTTACTAGTTTGAAACTAAACCATTATAATTATGAAAAACTGGAAAATTTATCAAAATACTAACTTGTTGTCTAAATTTTACAGCAGTTATTGCAGATCTATTTATAAGTACTATATTATAAAATTTTGGTCTTTCGCGCATGTTACACAAATGTTGCACAAACATGGTCCTATAATTGCTAGTGTGTTGTTTTTATATGTCAATTAAGTATTGCCTTTTTCTAGACTTAACGAGAATGGTGAGAGTTTACAGTATGAGAAATGATATCAAATTTTTCCTGAAATTTAACCTACTGAAACAAGCAATAATAATCACATTTATTTCAAATAAACTTTTGACTTACAGAAGCAACTTAAACTTATTTTGGCGTCAACTACTTGCCAAAACATAAGTATTTTCTCCACTTATTGTTGTAAGTCCAAATGAGACAGTTAAACATGATGAATACGAAAAAATCGTATATTATGTGTTCGTCTCCCACTTTATCGTAAATCTTCATATTTTAATGAATTATGTATCTATATTTATTTTAATTTTACGTTGATGTATACGCTGGTGGCAGTATCCGTGCCTTACCATACTATTATTTATTCGTACAATACATTCTGGTGCTAAAAGCACATCCTTATATTACATCAATATTTGTATAAATTATCTTCTGAGGTCTTTGTTTGCCTTACATAACATATGTTTAACTCTATACAAACCTTCGATAGACTGAAATTCAGTGTCAAAATTGTAATGTTAGTCAGGAAAGCTAAATTTACGTATTTAGTACACGAAACTCACCGCTTTCGTTTGGAACATTATTAAAGAAAAATTGCGGTTACTTAATTATTGTTAGCGATGGAAATAATAATCCAGATTGCGGGGTAAAAGCACCCATTCGCAGCAGATGTCGAAATAAAGATGGAAATGTTAGACATAATCTCCCAATTCCGAGAAAGCCGCGATACAGATTTTAAACGAAATCTACGCTTTTTTCACGTAATATGGTTTCAGTGGTGTTTTGCAGTTGCGTAGTTTTGGTTTAAAGCACTAGATAAGATTTTTATGGCTGTTAAAAAATAAGAAGACTTTTAGTTACGAAACACAACTGGTATGCATGTTGTGGGTATAAATGTGCGATTTTCTAGGAAAATCGTGAGTTTTAAATGTGGAATTTTAATGTAACTGCTGACAAAAAAACTAGGTTACGAGTTCAAAATTCGAATAACATAATATTTCAGGAAACCATTTTTCTCATATACAATTACTGCAAGTACGATTATTACGTTATGTTGATTTATCTCCTACCTAGTGGGTTGAAGTTGACAAAATTAAGGTAAATGGGAAACTAGGGAGTTTAAATATATTGATTTTGCGGCAACATGTTTTTCTAAACGAAATGTACAAGCTATTACATTGTAATTAAAGACTATATGACCACGAAATATATTAGAATTGGGAAATTTACAATAGTATAATTTTTCTCATAAGGAAAATAATAAACTATACGTTATACTAAAAACATTACATTTAAATTTCATCACAGGGAAGACTCGTATGTGCTTCAATTTAAACCATGATTGTCTCAGCCGAATTGGCACTTTTTGAAGAGAAGAAACTACAATAAGATTTTAAAACACGTTCTATTCATTTTATTGTGTATTCATTTAAGGTTATTCGCAGCTTTATACAGTTGCTCTCTTCTCGCTTCTTAGTTCGATTGTGCTTTCTACAGTGATTACAACCTGACCCGATCTTATCTAGTAAATTCTCTCCAGGAACGTTTTAGCAGTATACGTTTTCGAGCGTTAAATGTATGAACAGTTCAAAAATTGGGTTAAATATACAAATTTATATGCAGCTATATACTTATCAAGGATACAGGAAATGTAGTGCGTGTGGGTTCGCGTAGTAACTAGTACATCGTTACAAAACATTGTTGAACACTGTATAGTGGCGCATTATCATATATGTCGACATCAATCAGACATGAACACGCTTCATTTACGAAACAAGCCCTAAAATATACCCACAACATGAATATTTACTTGACTGGAATGTAAGAATATATTTCACATTAGTAGGGATTTAACCTGTAAAGCTTTTGTTTTACATTTTGAGAAAATTGAATTTTGAACCCCGAGGGAATTATAGTACATTATTCGCATTTTGTTAAACATGAATGATGTATTAAATTTTTAACTGTATTATGTTCGTAAAACCAACCCAAAACTTTTCTATCTGAATAATTTAGCATTTTTACAATCTTGATTTCACATTCCGCTACAAACAGATTAAATATACCATGAGAGAATGAAATATTTCTCCGACTAAAATGTTTGCTTTGTGTATATTTTACGGACGTTGACTATGATTATAACCAAATATTACGCGGACAAAGACAAAATGCAGCGCTTTGTAGCGAGCTTTTGCTTTACATACCTAAGCTTGCAGCCCAACATGTAACACTGCGAGGGTTGGGTCGCTTTGAATTCTCAATAAATTTACTGGGCTGCTAAATATTCCAAAGGAAAACCAGGATTACACGGCCAAGATCGATTTTATATCGTTGATGTCACTTGATTTGGGCCCCTGTGACTCAGCGTAGTTTACCGGTATTTAGAAAATCTAAATTAGACAACCAAGAGCCATTGGCCTATGTCCAAAGAATTTGTGTGTTGACCAACATGCATATATTGAAAAAAATGAAGATGTTAACGCCGAGGTTTATTTTTGTTTCAATTATTGCGAAGCGTTGGGGAAATTCAAGGAAACATTGTATGTTTGTTTAAAAGGAAATAGATGTTTTCTTGATTTCGGGACCCTTATTTTTACCAATAATATTATTGTTTTCATGGGATATTTGATCAAATAAAATTCTCGTTTAAACAAACTTATCTGTGTCATTTTACAGCTGTTTCGATCCTTTGTGAGAGGTAGATAATGGTATTTAATAGGTATCTGAAATAACACAATAGGATAAATTAAAGGAATATAGAAGAATTTTAGCTCTTGGATGCCTTCAAATATATGGCTTTGTCGGCTTCAGCTTAAAGTGTTGACGACTTGACAGAATATTAGTTATTAGGTGAGGAAAGCCATAAATACGCGCATCCTTTAAAGAACTCCTCGTAATACCTGCAGAATTCTTTTCGGCACAGTTATGGTATACTAAAAATAGTTGTTAGTGGTGTTGCTACATTTTTTGGTGTTTTATGTGTATTTCTCATATTATTTATGTTGTGTGAACGCTACTTCATTTGAATGTCTTTGGGACTAAATAGTAAACAATCATTATAGCGGCAGTTTTGAAAGTTTTGAGTAATGGGAAAGTATGAGAATTTTACAAATAGGTTCGAATTGTTGATGAAAGCGCTAATAGTACATTAAGAATCAACATTACGTTTTTTGCAAATGTCGGTGATCGTAGTTTTTCTTTAAAAAATAATAAAAAGCTGCCGGGACTGTAATATATCTAATATTTCTCATGAGGATGGTTTTAACAGAATTGTATCCAACAGCATACGAAAAATAGTATTAATACGAATTAACGATCTTTATGAGGTAATTGTTAGGGGCATTTTGAGGGATGAAATGTCCATCAGGGTTGTAGTAACATAATTTCCCAGGATAAAGCATATGGCGAAACATATACATGAACATTGAGAGCACAACAAAGATATACAAAGCAGCAGTACGACCTGTGTTAACTTATGCAGTGACGACAGAATGGAAGATGCAAGAATAGCCAAAATATGCAAAGCGAAAATCCCACCTGGGAGGAGATCACCTGGGAGACCGCCTAAAAGATGGAAGGAAAACTGAGCTTCATCATCTGTGGAATAAACAGGAGCAATCTTATAAGAAGAAGAAGCCCAGGATGATGTAGGGGAAATAACAATTGTATAAATTTCTACTTTTTAGGTGGTGGAAAGTGCTAATTAAGGAATAAAACACTCATAATTTTCCTAAAAAATAAAGAATAAGAATAGAATAAAGAACGAAGAATAACAGTAAATATTTACATTGTACGGAATGAATGGTACATTGTCTGGGGTAACCTGCTCACTTGCGAGCAGATTATGTATAACTATACGCAATACCATATAAAAAATAATATTAACACAACTTGAATGGGGTTTAGGGGGCACTCTAAAGGTTGAATTGGTAATCATGGTAGTTTTAACATAGTTTTTCTGCGTATGACTCGAAAAACAACATGAATGCAAATTTTCACTTTTTAGATGGTTAAAAGATACAACTCCCATGGTGTTGGTGGTACTAAACATATCAGTTTTCTAAATATTTACTGTGGGGATGAAAGGCATATTTTATGGGATGAGTTGCTCATTTGCGGGTCACTTTCTTAACATTCTATACAATAGAATTTGATCAATAATATTAACACAATTTAGCGTTTTGAAGGGGGTTAAGGGAGCAGTATAAGGGTTGAGTTGCTTATCAACGCAGTTTTAAGGTAGTTTTTCTGAGTACGAATCGATAAATAACATGTACGCAAATGTTCACTTTTTAGGTAGTAAGAAGTGTTTATTGAAGGATAAAACACCCATGATATGGTGGCGGTAATATAATGTCCTAAATAGGGTCCGAAAAATAGCTGTCATTAAATATTAACTATGTAGAGGCTGAAAGGTATATTTAATGGGATGATTTGCTCACTTGCGGGTGGATTTCTTAACATTGTACACAATAGGGTGTGGACAATAATATTAATAAATCTTAGCGTTTTGAAAGGTATTGAGAGGACAGTCTAAGGGTTGAATTGCTAATCAAGGTAGTTTTAACATAGATTTCCTGGGTACGACTCGAAAGATAACGTATATGCCAATTTTCACTTTTTCGGTGGTGAAAAGTGTTTATTGAGAATTAAAACACACGTAATGGTGGTGGTAATTTTTTTAAATAGGGTCCACAAATAACCGTCATTAAATATTTTATGGGATCATTTGCTCACTTGCGGTGGTTTTCTTAACATTGTACACAATAGGGGCGAACAATATTATTAACTCAACTGAGCGCTTTGAAAGGGACTGAGAGGGCAGTCTGAATGCTGATCATGACAGTTTTAACATAGTTTTTCTGAGTATGACTCGAAAATGAACATTTATCTACATTTTCAACTTGCGTTTGAAGGGATAAACTGAGCATACGAATGGTATTATGCAAATTTGTACTTTTTAGGTGGTGAATAGTTCAGCGATAAAACACACATGGTGCTAGTAATATAATTTCCCTAAATAGGGCTCGAAAAATAACAGTTTTTGAAATATTTACCGTGTAGGGGATGCATGGTATATTTTATAGACTGATTCGCTAACTTGCGGGTGATTTTCTTAACACTGTACACAATAGGGTGTGAACAATAATATGAACACAACTAAGCGCTTTGAAGGGGGTTGAGAGTGTAAGCTAAGGGTTGAATTGTTTATCATGCCAGCATTAACATAGTTGTTCTGAGTAGGGCTTGAAAATGAACATTTATTCACATTTTGGAGGGATAAACTGAGCATACGAATGATATTAACAGAATTGTACGCAATACGATGCGAACAATAACACTATACAAATTGTGGTTTTGTATGAGGTTGTTAGTACATTTTAGAATATCAGTTGCTCATGTACATAACACACTTTTCCCGAGTAGGAACTACAAATAACATATGTGAACATGTTTGAGTTATTACAAATTAGTGATAACGTTTATATCAGTTTCATGATGCATAATTTCGGTATAATTATATTGCCGTTGCACGATTTGCTAATATTCGATATTATTTAGTACATTTTTCGGAGGATTTTTTTAGAATCAATTGCACATTGATGCATTTTTACGCAAGTGTTTTAGAAGTGCATCGATTAAAGGCGACAATTTGTTATAATAATATTTGATTAACAACGGTGGGAAATTTACGATTTTCGTTTTTCACAATGTCTAATGCAGTTTTGTTGTTAGTCTACATTTCTTCCTTTTAGGTAGGTGGTAAATGTGAATACATAATAGAGCAGAAGAAAACTACACTTGCGTTCAATTGTTATGTTATACAGTGCTGGATTAGCCTCTGGAGATATAAAATACACATCTACTTATAGGAAAGATCTCTGTTACTGCTATTTGCACGTTTACGTCGTTATATCAGAATTGTTTATAAAGCAATTATGTTTCGATGTTGTACGGTATTATAGACATTTATTGGTCTGGATTATGGATACACGGTTACAGGGCGAGTAAAAATTGGTGTACACTAAAAGTTAATATGCGATAAAATTTAAGCCATATTTTCAAAAAATCTTCCTCAAAAAATTATGAAGATTAACAATGTTGTAGTCATGTTAGTCTGCTACCGAAACTATTAATAAATATGAAATAGTCTAATTACCCTTTGATAATGCTACCTGCAACGGTTAGCGAAACGTCAACATCAGTTAATCCTACGACGACATGGTCTAAGCCCGAAGATATGGTTTGATTAGACACAATCCGCGGGAGCCTGAAACTTCCAAATGCTAAAAATTAAAAGTATGTTGAGATGAATTAACTGTTTATTACAAACATGCCCGTATAAATTACTTTTTATTGCTGC
Source organism: Limonius californicus (assembly GCA_014611495.1). Classification (NCBI taxonomy): domain Eukaryota; kingdom Metazoa; phylum Arthropoda; class Insecta; order Coleoptera; family Elateridae; genus Limonius; species Limonius californicus. Next base: position 25,055 of record JABXWE010013559.1, read on the forward strand.
ACAATAAATTTCCTTCCACGCGCTAACAAAAGAACATGTTACGTATGAGAGCTTAAAGTTATACATCGAAACTTTACCAACTTCAGAACGATTCCATCATAGACACCATGAATTATGTAGGTATCACTTGGAAATAGTGCCAATTTGACCCTAATAGGAGATATTATTATCCACGCGGGGCAGGTGTGAGCGTCGGCGTCATAACAAACCTGCAGTCTTTAATTATGCGTGAAAATTTATGGCGTACATTGTAATTAAAAGAATCTAAGATATCTAATTGTAGTGGTATCGATTTGCTTCTAGTTTTGTTTTTATGTAAATGCTTAGTCTCAGATGCTTTAGTAGGTTGGGCACTGTAATTAGTTCACTATACGATGTTTGGGTTATGGTAGAGGATACAAGATTTTGAAGAAACACAACATTGTGTGCACAATCAGAAAATTACAGAATGGCAATTCCTACAAGTATATCTAATAATAACTAAAGCCTATAAAATATGTTCATGAAAACGGCAAATTTGCACTTAAAATTATCAAAATATGAAGTAATATATGCAAAATAAAAGAGTTATAATTACTGTGTTGATTATCACTAAAATGAAATCGTAATTTTTGTGTGTATGTTTAAATAATGCACAAAATGAAAAATTTACCCCAGGAACCTGGGTAATACTTAACTATTAACAATTACTCAATTAAATTTGAACATTCGAATTAAAACTAGAAGAGACCAAATACTGTTCTGTTATTGAATTGGTTCTGCAATCTTATAGTAACGAGCATATAATAAAGCTATTATTGCAAGAGGATGAAAATTAATCATACTAACCTGTTATCAAAACAATATTGCTAGCTGGAATTAAAAAACTTTTACACCTGCAAATCTGAAAAGTGAGGTTACAATTGAATAACTGTCATCAGTATTGTTGGTTGCCTAGTTACGACAGTTTTTGATTAAACTCAAATATAATGCAATTATGGGAAATACATAATGAAATAATGGGCAATATATAATGCAATTATGAGCTGGTGTATAGGTGCCATAATTATTCATTTTAATAATGTTACCATAAATGAGTAGAAATCGTACGAATAACAAACATATAATTTAATGGTCGTTACTATACACTAAAAATATGCACTCAATTTCGAAAGGGAATTGACGCATACTTAAAATAACATACAAAGTGAGGATCTTCATTAAATAATAATTCATTAGCCAATGCTATTTACAACCTTGCTCATTGGTTTTAATTTAATAAAACCTTTATTATTATTTAAAGTAGCCTCAAATTTGTCATGAGTTTTTAACTGTGGGGTCACCAACACGACTAATTTTAGTTTTTAAGTGTAGCTATTATATTAGTATATTCCTCTACTAAAAACCCTCTGTTTTCAAGTTTCTCTATACATAATATGAAATACAAAGTTAGATTTTATATAAGTGAGTTCATTTACTGTAGCTGACAGTAAGTACTTGTACACACTCTCAACTTGACAACCACTCAGGTATAATTCTCATTATTATAAAATATCTAGGAATATTCAAACAAATAAACAGTATGGATTGGAAATAGTTATCCTTCACCTAAAACTTGATAAATTGAATTAAACATGCGTTATTTAGAGAAAACGCACAATATGTATTAAAACTGCGTGCAATCGGATGATTGTCATGTAAATTGCAGACCATTTTTTTTGAATTTGTATCACTATCGTAATTTGGAAAAAAATACTAAATATTTTATATAATACAAAAATGAGCCAATCATTTCTCCTGTAACAATTTGCATCAACATTCGAATTTTTTGCGAAACTGCAACAATGACTAATTACGCAAACATGGGAATGTGCATTAACATTTTGAAAAATTTTTAGTTATATACCCAATTTGAATTTCTAGGTTGTTATATTTCTTGAAGTGTTCAGCAAATGAAACTTCCACATGAAGTAAACGTAAACAAAGTGCAGTTGAAACTGAAACGAAATAATCACATTTGAGGTGCTAGGCTAAATAAAGACAAAACACATACCTGCAGCTAGTGTTCAATAAACAGGTACTGAAGTCAAAATGTTGACAGTATACAGTGCGGAAAATTATGAAATTATGTACCTAACATTGATTGCTCTTGAGAGAAGATCTCGTAAGACATAAAGCACTAGACGACGACGATTGCTATTTAGTAGATACAAACTTTTGTAAAAGAAAACGTTAACCGAAAGATATCCCTTAGTTTCTGCTTTCACAGTTTTTCAAAAGTTTACTGATTTATAAAATTTTCAATTACATCGTATTTACATTTTAACAAAAGCTGAGGAACAGGACACAAAAATTGAAATCTTAAAAAAATTGGGAGGAAACCTTATAAATTAATTTGGCGAATTTAGTAGGTTCTTTAATTTTTATTAGGATACAAATATAATAAGAATTCTTGGAAGGGTTTTCTATTACTAAGTTGTTTTTTATATATCGAATGTTTTAGCAGTGCTCAATTTGTACAATTTATTACTTTAAGTTTGTTTTTGCATATAGTATATAATTCTAATGCTTATCAGGCATTAAATAAATTAAAGCTTAAGCGATTAGGTTAACCGAGTTTTGAGGAAGCCACATTTTGAAACAATCTTATGGAGCTTTATTCTGGAGCTCGATAGTTCAAGAAAAATCATTAAAAATATTTATTTATTATTTTTATTTAATTCTAATTAAAACTAGTGGAGCTCGTAAGCTATGTCCTACATTTTGTACCTGGAGAAGCTCATTTTAAAAAATAATACCTGTAGCTGTGTTTCATATAAGTTGTGCAATTGGGAAATATTCGTAACTGCTTATTATTCACGTAATTTTTTTTATTTCTGTACATACGTATACGAAAATGAGCCTTATGTAATTGCAGGAAGATAGGGCATGCATTCGTGCGGAGTATATAACGTACAAGATTAAGATTTCAGTATCAGAGGATAGATATTTTTACTTTGAAATGTTGAATTTGAAGTTAAATTGCTATTATTTCGTCTAAAATGAAGCCCTTCTAAACGTCTCATTGGTATAAAGTATGTCAATTTTCTATAGCTGCTCTGATAGCTAGGATTTTCTAGTGTAATGGTAAATATATTTTATTATTTTTTAACAACATTGGAAGAAGGAGAACTGTCATCTTCTATTTTAGGGGGGTAACAGCTTCTTTGCCCATGCCGTGCCGGCGCTTATTAATAATGAGAGACTTTAGTGAGAAACAACTGGTATAAGTAATGTAAATATGTAAATAAATGCGATTGTGTAACCGTTAAAATGCAAATTTGTTAAAAAATTTCTGATATTCTAAATTATTAATAATAAGATTGTTTATTTATTGTATTTGCTGTCCCGATTATTATTCTGGAAATATACGAAAATGTTTATACAAAAACATCAGGAAACCCAAGGTATAAAGTTGAACTTATCATAAAATCAGAATAGCTGTCCTGCAAGTTTAACTTAAAATTCACAAAGTTTTAAGGAATGTATAACATAAATTATACGATTTAGGAGATCAGCACTGCTAAAACTTGGGAATTAATTTTCTAATTTTGTATTCAGTTAACTGTCATGTAATTATTAAAATTGGGTATGACATAATCAGAGTAGATCCGTGGATTTTAGAATTATTAAAAGATGCTTCTTCATAGATTAATGAAAATTGATTTAAACGTAGGGCTTCCTAGGGTTCTAATAATTGTTGCACGACTAAAAATTCTTCACCATTATATGCTCTATCTGACGTGAATAACAAATATAAGATAACTTTATTGGGATTCCCATAAAGTCGTTATAGTAGCAGGAACATACCGGAATTACGCAAATTATGTCGAGCTTACAAACATAAATTCGCTATTTAGACTTAGATTTAAGTTTTAACGTGGATGCCGAAACCTTGTTTGCTATAAATTTGGAATTCTGTTTCAATGCTTTGAACGTAGTATGAGTATTTCGGGAAAATGAATATCTCTAGCTAGTATGACACATTTAGATTTTATCCTAGATGTATCCGATTGAACATGTTTTGACTGAAGGTGAGTAAACTAATATGCGGTTTACTTAAAAAAATAAGCATTCGTAAACAGATTAGCTTGCTGTTTATCACCAGTATTAAATATTATACGCTAACTTTGGGGATACAAGCTAGGGAACTATAAAACAGCCCTATAAATCTCCATAAAATCAGCTAACTGCGAAACTATTTCTGGAAACTTTTCTCCAATTTCTGAAGCAAACAAATGAAATCCGCGAACGCTTTTCTGTTGGAGTGGGATTGCATTCTTTTTTTTTCTAAAGTAATATTCTTTAGTCTGATAACGTTCGTAAAATAGCAGTGGTAGTATTTATTTGATAATGACCAGTAATCGGAACGATACTTTTTAAAGTATCGCGATAACTGTACTTTATCACAAAAAGTATCGCGATTCCGATACTCGATACATTTTTCAGAAAATATCGCAATACCGATAGTTGATATTTAAAAAAGTATCGCTATACGTTTAGCGATACTTTTCGCTATACCTTTAGCGATACTTTTCCGTTGGGAAATTAAAAAATAAATTTTGCATTTTGGGGTGGGCCAAAGTCCAAAGTCAAACAAATTGTTCATAACGGTATGCTTAAATGACATTTGTTAACGATTAAACGATTTCAAGACGTTTGGAAACTGTTTATAGAGAGAAAACTCGATTGGTTAAATGAACAGGCTAATAGCCTAAGCAAGAAGAAGAAGAAGAAGAATCCTCTCAATGTGGAAAAGATAAGCAGCTTAACATACAGCCTCAGAGTTTTACGTTTTACCCAATATTTACATTCCTACCTAATATACCCAAAAGTGTTTACAAGTTCAGGAATTGGAATTACCAATTTATCATGATTTTCTAGAATGTTCCAGCAAAATTGTATCGCCAAAGTATCGCAAATCCACAATACTCGATAATTGAAAATAGTACCGTGATATCTAAATGTATCGCGATGCAATAATCGATTCTCAAAAACTATCGCGATACTTCCGACCACTGATAATGACTGCTTTATAAACTAAAACAGTTTATCTCCCTGAAAAAATTATGTTAACTACTTGTTCTGCATTTCTATCATATTTTATATTCGTAAATGGAAACTATGTGTATTTGCCTCGTCTTGTAATGAAACTTCGTGAGACATCCTATATTTGTTGCAACAACGGCTTCTTTAAACTTATTACCGTACTCTTTAAATATCAAGTGGGTTAATTACTATTTGTCTCGCTTTGCTCTCGCAAACATTTACCGAGGTGTACAAACTAAATTTGGTTTTAATTTCGTTTCTCTAGACAGCGCTGAAAAAAACTGTATTACATCTTCGAGAACTAAATGATAAAGCATATTAACTTTGTTTATTGCAAGGATGTTGCTAGCCAAAGAGAAAGTGTTTGATAGCTGATGAAAGGGGCTTTGCAGTCTCAAATTTACACCCTGGATAAAAGCTTTTTACTGCAATAAAACGACCTCTGCTTATTAAATATTTAGGAGTCAGAAGAGCTACAGGAGTTTGGGTCGCGTAAAATTCGAACCCCTGGATGGGTTTAATTCTCACTCTAAAGTCATTACACATACGTGTTACCACATGGCCATACCTTTGAGAAACATTTTTTAACTAAGACTCCTTTTCCATAACATTATCATCAGAGACTCGGATATTTTTCTACAAAAATGTAAGAAGAAATATGTGTTAGTTTTCACAATAAAAGAAATGCTCTCTTAAGTATGCTTTTGTACGTTCTAAAATGGTAAAATTATTATTTAAATTTTTTTATTTAAATACACAAAAGTATGCTGAGTAGAGCACTTAGAAGAGCGGTCCTTTCTGGGAAAAGGCCTTAGAGGTTCGAAACTTAATGCTGCAACAGACAATACAGAATTCTCTAAGTCGGCTGTGGCGATCGTGGGATAAAAATATTCAATCCTTCTCTGGTGTTTCTCTCAATTGAATTCGATTTTAAAATGTAATTAGCACATTCTTCTATCTTAGCGCTGAGGAGATGCCCGTTTAAAATAATATAAAATGATTCAATATATTCTATTTAACAGTTACGCGTCTTTTCGCAAAGTATACATTATGTTGAGTTGCACACTTAAAATCTGTGTTAAACCATACGACTTAACACACCCTTAGTATACAAAGATTATTTTTATCAAACGGTTGTTTCAATATCGATCAGTATGAATACCATTTATGGGGTTTAGAAATTTTATACATACATTATACATTGCTTCTACAGTTTACTATTGTCCTATAATTTCTACAACTAGAATCGAGCATTAAAAGAAAAGCACGGATTTCCGAAAAAAAGAGCAAGTTTTATAGGTAATATATTTTTGTATAGATAACGTAAGTTGTATTATATTCTTTTAGTTTCTAAACCTTAATAAATACTTAATATGAATATTATTGTTGTAAAGGTAAATCATATCAAACTCGTAAGTTCTGCGTTCTGAGAACTTGTCGCTTACAACAACAATTGTATTTTTTCATCAAAAAATGAGATGTAAATTATAAATTAGAATTTACCGGGAAGTGTATTGTATGTAATTGGTTTCTCTTCTCTTCACTGTAAATCTATATGATATGGGATACTGCAAAAGTAAAACGAAAGTTTGTAAGTTTTGTATTTTAGGAAATTAATATTTTCCACAAGACTGTGCAGCAATTGTGCGTATGTAAGAGCAATCTTGAAGCGGCCGTGGACTAGAGGTTAGCGCTTTAAACTTCTACGCTGAAGGTACTGGGTTCAATTCCCGGATTTTTAACGGCCGTTCTCCCTCGCAAGGCAATAGCAAACCAGCGAGGTATTCTGTCTAGTAAATCTTCTCTGGAGTAGAAGTTTTACACTTCCCATGGTTCGAAGCCCACGTTAAGCTGTAGGTCCTCTATGTCTGTGGCACTGTAAAAGCGCAACACAGGGATAGGGGAGAAGATCGCTACGTCTCGTAAGTGATAAAGCACTCTAAGAAGAAGAGCAATCTTGAAAAGTTGATTTCTAAGATCAACTTTAAATGCTATCCATAAATGCATGTTACATGCACAGTAAACATACTCATCGAATTCTCTCTTTTATCAGATTCTAAGCTCCTTTAGAAAATATTCTGAAACAGAAGTAATTTTTTAAAAATTGGATGTTTTTCACCAGATTTACAATTGTGAATTGGGCTAAATGTTGATATTTCTAGCTTCAGTTTTTATATAGTTTATGGTTCTGCCAGATGCATTTTTATAAAGTAGGCAACATTAGTTTGAAAATTACGCACTTCTTGTACATAAGGGGAACGTGAATTAGTTAGAAAATTACAGAACTTTTGATGCAAAGTACCTTAAAATTCGCTAAATTGGACCTTACTACATAGTATTTTTTCAATTGGGAGACAGTGTATACAAGATTCGAATAAGGTGAAAAAATTGTTGGAAAGCTAATAAGAACTTTCCACGAAAAAAATTATCGTAATAAGTAGTGAAAGAATATGCTAAACTGAACGGATCTTCATGGATTTTATTATAAAAAATTTATTTTTCTTGTTACAAACTAACACTTTTTAAGAATATCAGGCAGCGAATTCTACTCTAACATTTATATAATTTTATGTTAACCAGTACAACGGCAACACTTTCAATTTTAGTTGTGTGTCGTAATGAGTAGCGATGCAGTTATCACAACTTATGTACGAGGTGTGATCAATTGAAACCCATTTTTGCTTTATAAAAATTTATTCAACAATTTAATTACAAATAATTACAGTCACAGTTAAGGCACCTATCCCATTGTTTTACTAATCGACGTATACCCTGTTCATAAAATTCTTGTGGCTGCTGATTGAAGAAGTCTTCCTGTACTTCTGGGTCAGACTTTTTCAGCGGTCCAAAAATATGGAAATGGTAAGGCGATAGATCCGGGCTATCGTGTGGATGCTCTAAAACCCTCCATTTCTTTCGTTGAAGATTTTCTTTTATGACAGGAGAAAGTCATCACCATTTTGCCTATAGTCTGTGAGGGGTTTTAGAGATAAGCCCATTCGCAAGCATTTTACGAACAATAGGTTTTCTGAAATTTCTCTAATTGAAATTCGACGATTTTTTCTAATGAGGTCTTCCACATATGCCATATTGTTTTCTGTTAATGCAGTGAAGCTTTAAAAGTCAGAATCAAATTCAAACGCCAGAAACTTATTAACGTGTTGCTTATAAATATTGCTGACATTGATAAATGTCATTGGACTTATTGCAGTTATTTTCAAGACTAAGTTGATCAAAGATGGGATTCAGGTGAACAAGGCGCGTAAATGGCTCAACTACTATTTCTGTAATGTAAAGAGATGATCAATTACATTGATTTTGGTAAGATAATGAAAGGAATATCATGGTTTGTGTAGAGAAATTGGATTTTCAAAATCAGGCCGGTTTAGGGTCCCCTGGAACCATAATATTCCTCTTATTAGGTATATTTTCTTAATTTTTTGTTAGTATACAGTACTCGTGCTGATTGTCTCAGGAAACCTGCCCTCTTTCTTTAGGCTCCGTTGGGTTCTCTTGCGCCGTGTGAACAGTTTGAAAAATTTTCCGAAGCATAGCTACAGCAAACAGTGTAATAGTTACTTAATTGTTTTGCAGTTCCGATCTGATTGTTTAGGCGATTCTCTGAATATTTCTCTAATTAGGTATATTTTCTTAATTTTTTCTCAGTATGCAGTGCTGATGCTAATTGTTTCAGGAAACCTGCCCCCTTGCTTTACACTCGGTTAGTTTTTTTGTTTTTGCCTCATGTGAAGAATTTGACAAATGTTCAGAAAATATACTTGACACATTGGATATTATATGTGATTATTCGAAGAAACTCACAAAGATGTTTTTAAGGTTGCTGTGATACTGAAACTGCCTTATATATGTAGTTCAGACCTTTTAAAGTATGAAGTTTCTTCTATCTAGACGTTTTTAGATTTATTTGTAGGTATATCAGAGAACTCGACTGAAACCCCGGAAGGAATCTGTATGTAACTTGAATGTATTGCTTTTGGAACTGGAAGTTCTGCGTCGAATTTACTGCAGTCTGAAGTTAACGAATAAGCCAATAACTTTTGTTGGGTACTGTACAGGGCTCTTTACTACACAATCACAGGAAGGAATGTATTTGTAACTCTGGAAATGACTAGGGTGGGTCTGTTGTGCCCGAATCCACCCCACTGGATCCATTATTTATATACACAGTCTGCATTATCACTCCAGTGCATCTGTTTCTGAAAATATTTTATAGTTGGTACAGGTCTTTTGGCTTTTTGCATGCTTAAAAATCACGGTTTTGTGGATATGCTAAAGAGTTGCCGATGGAAATGGAATTTATGGAAATTGGATAAAAGAGAATAAAAAATTGAATCAATATTCGTTGGCTGGAATGCGGAAAAATGTTTACACTCGGCTGATTTATATTTTTGTGGATAATATATTCATGTTTTCTAGAGCAACTTTTGTCGAATTTCTTTGGCCGTTGAAGTTTGTTTATTTTTATGCCACTCCTGTGAACAATTGTTCTGTGCTTCTTTATTTTTCGCGAAATCTCTCGTGTACCTTCCACAACCATGGTTTTAAACTTTTCAGAAGTCTTGGGCTCCTACGTGTTGCTCGAAAGTTATAAATTAAACTGCGCTCCTTCCGTGTCTGGGTCAGATTATTTTTAGAAACATCTACAATTTTACGTACTATATGCTAACTGCTGAGCATATCTGCAACTTTATTTATAAGGTGAAAATATTATGAATGACATGCTATCGAATCTTGAATTGTCTTCACAGTATTAAGTGCTCCTAGCGAGCTAACTTTCGATTTATTGCAGATTTGTGGGTCGATCATTGTGATTTGTGCGCGGTAAAAAAGTATTTTTTCAATATTTTCAGTAGTATGATGGAGTTCATTCCACACGCAACCCTTCTCAGCAGGTCATTAATGAAATATTGTTTTTGATCGAATTTTAGGGCATGTATATAACTGAAATACTTCTAAACTAATACATAATATGGAGTATTGGAGCGGAACATTGATGAACCTTTGTATTTGAAATTAATGAAAGTATCTCGATATACAGAGATGTAACATGATTTGGAATAGTATTTTAATAAATATTATCTGTAGTTTCAAATGAGTATTCAATTCCTAAAAATGTCTACGATGAACTCCAATATTATGAATTTATGAAACACTTCGCTGGCTTTATGAAATTGTTTCTAAAACAAGAGAATTGAAACTTAAATTATTTCGTGCTGCGCCTGAAGGACGTCTGTGTAGCAATGCAGTCCAAATTAGATCTTTGTGCTAGACTATAGACTGCAACGCAATACACTCATTTGTTTCTGTCAGCATAAAGGAATAAAAGAGATGTGCCAATTCTATCCAGGAAAACCCGCTAACAAATGGCAAAAGAACAACTACTTTTGCAGGAAGAACTTTTGTTGGGATTACTTATTGGACTGCAATAATTTAATTTGGTTTGCAATTGCCCCTTGAATTACTATTTCATGTACTATTTCAGTTATATTCCGTGTTTGTAAAAGTAATGGATGTTTAATATATTATTTGTCAGTCAATTTATTGTCAAATTTATGATATAATTATTATTTTGTGGAATTTCGTTATTAGAATTTTTTTCAGTGCAACTACATAAGAAAACGTTGCTTTAACACAAGTAACACGTTAGTAGGTTTCTAATCATCGCAAAATTGGTACAAGTAGAGAAACAGGAAGCATTTATGTTCGAATTTATTTAAGCAATACAATCCATATTGATCGGATTCGATAAAACTGCTTGAGAGAATAACTTGCATAATTTCGTAAATCTGGATAAATATTTCTTATTTTTCTACGTAGCTACACCAGAAATTGTCTGATTTAGAGCTAATACGCTATGTGTTTTATAATTTGGCAAAGTGGAATACATGTAGGAACATCATGAATGTACGATCCAAAGTTATCTTCTTAAGGGAACTGGGATTGATAGGATTCAGAGGTATTCTACGTACAACTGATTGGAAGAATAATCTGTATAATTTAGTAGTGCTAGCAATGACTGTAAGAACAAGTCCAAGAATTTTTAATTCAGCGTGAAACGCGGATTCATGAGACGGGAAGCGTTATTAGGAAGAAAAGTAGTGAACGACTATTTAAATGTGTTGAGGAAACTAGCATTGCTGTGTAGCCAAATACCCCATTTTTAGCAACTCTTGTAATGAACTATTTCGTTTTGGTGCCTATTTTATTATAATCGATGTCATATTTAGAATAAATAGTAAAGTTATCTACGTATCTGTAAGCTATGGCAAGCATTTTCTATTGACCCACATGCGTTTAATGAACAAACTTAGTTAATAAAGTTAAATATAGGACCATCATAAAACAAAACTTATTATACAACCTCGATAGCAATCTACGAATAATGTTCTTTAATAAGAGAGCAGTTTAAAAAAATGTATGTAGTTTCTCATGTGACCTACCAGAAATTTAAAGAAGTAGTTGTAGTTATTAAATTATTAGAATTCAATGTTTTAGAAAGATAATAGTAATCTAAATGTGTCTAAAGGTTCAGTAAATCTACACAAAAATGGCTTCTGTATTTTATATACTTTTGAAATTTTATGCAAATGTTCTTCCTTTTTTTTTTGTTTGGGTTTTTCCTTGGAGTTCTCTGCGGCTAAAGTTATCACGACTTTTTGTAATTGTATTCTAAAGAAAATTAAACTGCTCGATTTAGTTATTAGTTAAATTTTCAAGTGTGTATATTTAAAGCAAATTAAAACATAGATTTCAAATGCCTTGTAGGGCAATGGTACACTAATATGTGTTTTGGAAATTTTCTCTGGGCTAGAAATGCTTAAGGAACGCTGTTAAGCTGTAGGGCCTCTATGTCACACATAGGACAGAACATTGCTTCATTTGAAAAGATAAAGTAACCGAGTGCGATGTATTGTAGGCGTTGCATTTGCTCATGGTTTATATAATACAGTACATAATACATTTTGTGTTCTGTGTTATATGAAACATAAAGAAACTAACCTTGATCTTTCTTCACATTGATTTCTATTCATTCTTATCGTCTTCAGATTACGTGTTTCCATGTTTTAGTTAATGCTTTATCCTTTTCCAACAGTTTGTCAAATATATTCGCTGCTGATTGATTAATTAAGTAGTTGTAGAAAAATAATAGTTGATTATTATTTTGTGTCTTGCAATTTGCAATTTCCTGATTTTCTATGATCTAATTCAATTCACTAAGTATTGTCTGTCTAGCAAGAGTTGAGGAGGCGAAGGAATTCATGGACTCCAAATTTGTGTGTAGCATTTGAAAGTTGCGGCATAAATGATCCCTTGTTGATATATCTTCTACTTACTAATACTGGCAAAAACTTCTTGCCGCCTAGTGGATATGCTGGTAACGTGATGTATCTTTTATCAGACACTATGTGCACTCGGCGGCTCATATCCGCATTACCTGCTTCTTCTGTAGGTTGGAATCAGAAAAACAATTATCAAAAATATCAGTGGTGGAGGTTGAATTTTGAAGCTCACAATACAGAAAAAATATTTACAGGTGAAATCGTTAATTGATGTTAATTACGGCATTACATTATTAACATTTTAACGAAAGTAATTTTCGTTTTATCTTTCAACAAACATTAAATTACATTGTCTTTGTTGAAAAACACTTTTGATAGTAGCAACATTTCAAATATTTTTGCCCCCGCTCCCACGTCAAGTGGTTGTGATTAAACTACAATGTATGTGCTGGAAAATTATCTGTCTGTCATTCGCATGTGTTTATATAGCACCTAGCATACGGTTTTGGATGTACTAAAACAATCAGCACATGTTGCTTTTTTTCTTTACAACTCGCAGCGGCGCAGTACTTAACAAAATAAAGAATGGGAAGGCGCTACAAGCGAGTAGTAAGCAGATTTATTTAGCATGTACGAATACAGAAAACACAATCTGAAACTCACAGATTTACACAACATGCTGTTAACCACTGAAATTATAAGAATGCACATATTCTAATTGCATATCTAAGACCAACATTCAAATTTTATTTCCTCTTAGACCTGTAATGTGACTATTCTAGTATAAAAGAAGACGATTGAGTAGTTTTATTTTTTTTGTAATAAGAATTTACGAAATAAAATGGTAAAATATTAGAAACCTATTAGAAAGATAGTCCTATGCGTTTTGTTTTTTAATATTATCCTGAATAAATCTACCGTTGTATTGATAGATGCAACGTAGTATTCATCAACATAAATTTGTTAGCTTAAATAAATATAGCGTCCTACTAGTTTTCTGGTTGGTCTGGCATCGTTTCATATTCATGAAGTATTATAAAACTTTTACCATAAAATGTAAGATTCTAAAATGTATGTGCATGTGTATTTAATGAAACTGCTGCATATAAAATTTTTTAACATGCAAGTTTTCGTGCAACTTGCATGAGCCAAACTTTTAGGATATGAACAATTTCCATAAAATGTTTTATGTCTTACATAAATAACTACTGGAGAAATATGACACAGATATTGATATATAAAGCGCGCGCGCGCGCGCACACACACACACACACACATAGTGCTTTTCCTAAACATATGCTTCGGGAAAAATTAAACAATACCTTCCTCAAGCTTCAGGAATTTAACTATGGGTTCTATCTTCATCAGCAGCGCTGTACCTACTCTTCTTGTGGTTCTTTTTGAGCCCTGCTTTTACAAATTGATTCCAGTAAAAAAGCCCTTTATCAATGTTTGCACAAGAGCAGGATGTATGCGCGTTTTTATAATTAGTCCAATGAATAATCTCTCTTCGCCGCTTCACCCTCAAGTGCTTTATCCAGCTGCGTAAAGTTTTCAGATATTATTTCATGAGTGCGTCCTCTAAATTACTAGTAGTCGGAAAACTTATCAGATCTTTGGTAAATGGTTATTTCCGGATGCTTGGTCAAGCTTCAAGGGATTCATAATTTATTTATTCTTAGCGATTATGCAGACGCATGGACGATAATGTTTTGAGATTTACGTGATACTGCACTATTTTTCAATATTAACATTGTTTATTCATATACTTCTATAGTCGATTAATGTTTTCAAGTACGTAGCATGTACATTTAAATTACTTTCACTAATATCTGAAAAATTAATTTTATATTATTTAGCAAAAGACTGAGTAAGTTTTCGAGACTATTTTTTATACACAGTAAGAAGTTGTGTGTGAATATCGTTGATGTATATCCTATAGCACTCCTTTCCTTTTAAGTAGTCGAATAATTATGCTAATTGTTTCTTGTCTTACTTCTTTAAAATTCATATTGTTATTTTAAAAATAATAACAATTACAATCTCAACGATATTTATTTGAGCTTCATACGAGTTTCGACAGTACCTGTCATTTTGAAAAGCAATCATTAGTATTGTAAACATTTTTTATCATTTTAACATTGTATTCAACAAAAATCTTGAATTAACGAAACAATATGAGTTGATTCAATTATTGGAACTTTGTATTAATCAAAATTATTTTATTTTTGATGATTTACCAATGGGAAGTCCAATTGCACTATTTTTAGCTAGTATAGTTATGGGACATTTAGGACATCGAATTTCTGAGTCAAATTAATTTTCGAAAATTGTATTTTGGTTCCGTTATGCTTTAATAGTTCATTTGCGTTTATTGGTGATTTCTTAACGTTTATTAATATTCTACACTCAAACATAAACTTTACATTAGGAACAACAAAATAGATGTATTAAATATTTAGACTTAAATATAAAAATTAGTTCTAAATACAAACTCGAATACTCTATTTATAGATAATCTACACATACAGGTATCACAATACCACAGGGGTCATGTCATCATAAAACACATAGGTCCTTGATACATGAGCTCTAACTGTTCCTCTAAATAACAATATTTTCACCAAAAAGATTTCGATTATTAAACAAATCACACGGCGTAATGGCTACAACACAAAACTGATTGACACACTTTCCTAAAATTATAATCAATACAAGTACATTTAAAGTAATTTATAAAACAATAAAAAACACTTTCAACTCCTTGTACAACGCAAAAGATAGAACTAACGATTTGTTAAAATTAGGTATTTACAAATGAAACTGTTCACACTATAGTTCTGTATACATAGGCCAGACAATTAGAAATTTTAGTACCAAATACAAGGAATACATACGCTCACGCAAAGACAGACACCCAGAGTAATCTAACTACGCTATACATTTATTAGATCACAATCATGCGTTGACATCAAATAATATAATAACATTTTGCCACTTCTGAGACGATAAATGTAAATTGGATATACCTTTCAAATCCACAAATACATTTTAACAAATACACCTTTAATGTTTTGTAATAAAAGACCAGAGTTAAGTTTAAAATCAAGATCCTGTGCGCTGCTATGCTAACTACAAATGTTTACAATATTTATAATTACTTTTGAAAATGATATGCAAAATGTGGAAATCCGTATAAAGCTGAAATAAATATCATGGGATTATTATTATTTTTAAAGTATAATTAGTTGCTACTTTATCGAGGGCGAACAATTCGATTATAATGTAAACTTCTTCTTCTTCTTTTTTTTGTGTTTAGGCCAATGGCCTGTTAATTACCTACAATGAAGTAGGTAGAAGGTTAACCTAACCAGTAGAAAAGAGAAGAGAAATTCCCCTGCATGGTTTACGATTGTCAAACATTGTCGTGTGATAACCAGGACCGACGGCTTTACGTGTCCTCCGAAGCACTATCGGTTGCATAACCCCGTATATTGGTCCAACCAACTTAAACAAATAATCATTATCATCATTATTTGCCCGCAACATCCCGTGGTTGGGCAAGGGTCTCCCCATATTGAGAGTGGTTGTTGATCTACTCTCCCATAGTGACCAATCCTCATGGGAGAGAGGCGCCGCGTCAACGCAACCTTCGGGTCACCGATCCAAGTACTGACCGGAGCCAACGCTGCCTTAACTCTCCTTATCGCACATAAAGGCGCAACCCAGGACCATAAGAAATAATACCACGTGTTAAATTTAGAAATTTGTATACTGCTAGCCCTCGGTAAGTGACATGTTCAGTTAAAATTAATCGACGTGGTTTAAGACAAAGGCACCCCTATCTTATCTGTGTAACAGCAGATTATATTATTATCATAAGCATTTCAGCATCGGGGCTAGCTGTAATGCAAATAGCGGGAATTTTATACTTCAACAATTATAACGAAATTTGAATAACAACTTTTGCTATTGTCTGTTACTTTTGGTGTAAAAATAGCGTAAATTAATGGTGATTTATTAAGTACCAAGCAAAAATCAATTTTTCTTGAGGATATTACCTATTTTTCATGTCTACTCAAAAATATTAGACATTATTTTTCATTACTGTAGTCTACATTATATTTTGGTCTTGCAGTGGAACTTAAGTCGTCCTAATTCGTATATTTAATAATGAAATAAATATTTCTTGGTAAATAAAATGCATGTATAAACATTTTGGACAAAAGAGGGTATGTGTTTGAGATAAATACTACATTCACACTTAAGTTCTTGTTAAACATATTCAAATAGCTGTGGGGTGTTACCGGTATCTTTCTGTGATCTTTAAAGTAAAACATTCTCACAGACTGTTCTGCAACGCATGAATGAAACTAGGAAATGAGAATTGGAATTAAAACGTTTTAAAAACAATGTTACAACCACATTTTGCTCCGAAAATCTGTTTATGATGTTATGTTTCCAAAAGACTAACCGTTTGGGAATAGAAACACATAAAGACACCTGATTAAGGCGAGGGTGTTACTGTTGTTTGCATAATTTTGCAACGGAATAAATTTATTAAAAGTACTTCTCGTTTACTTAGCGTCTAGATTAAATTAGATGTCCGTTTTGTTTTCATCAAGCTTCAGCTACCTTTTGAGAGACGGTTATCATAATTTTTACATCAATGCTTGTAGTGATTAATGGTTATTTTAACGCGAAGAAAGATAAAGCTAATACGAAATGATAGGTAGCGTTTGTAAAGCATGTCAAGAAATGGAAAAGCGTAATGGATTCTTGACTCAAATGTGCTCTTCAAAATCACAATATTAGACAAGCCTGTAATTTTCATTTATATTTAATTATCTAGATCCTGGCAGGCATTACATAATGGTAGCTTATTTTATTAATAATAATGGCACAACAAAATGTTTAATATCACGCCAAGGACGCGATTGTTATACAATGTGTCTCACGACGATTAGCAAAACTTTAAAACAATACAGATAAAGAAATAATTAAATAAATAATTCGAGGACACCGACTGGAGTTAATGCATTGTGTTTCAACAGCACTTCCGGTTTTATCGGAAATGACCTCAACTTTCACTTTTGAAATGAAACGATCGAAGTTTTTTTTGTGTTAGGAAATAGAGCATTTTATTCAGAACGTTATATCAAAGGTTTTGGATTTTCGATAAAGCCATGTTTAGAGTATAACTATACGAAAACTTAAATATGTTGGCAAATAAGAGGTCGTCATTACAATAATATGCATTCAATTTTTTATTATGTACCAATACGAGGGATGTAAGTAAGCCGGAACGCCTTTCCTGTAAAATATTTAGAAACGGAACTCAATTCCCATTAAAAATCACAAGGCAACAAAGAAAACTAAGAGATAATCTTTCGTAAACAATCTACAACAAAAAAATTGAATCAAAATTAACACAAAATGATTTCTCACTGGAATCTGTGCTTCTTATATACTCGATGGATAGCGGGCGGCGGAAGATAGAAGCACGTTCAGTATTCCTCCACCGAACACGACACCGACATGTACGTCATAAGCTTGTTGTGTTTTGCTTTTTAAGCTCTCAGCCAACTGCGTTCCCGCAAGACATTCCTTCTACTTTCACCCTATACTTTCATATAATTATACGATTATACTTTGCACAGTTTGTACAAGAGAATTTTGATGCAGTGAATCTGTGAAATTCTGTAGATAGTAATTAAAATCCGAACTGACAATTTCATTTGCTAGATTTCAGTAACCAATTGCGGAAATTATGTGCTGGAGCGCCATATTGTTGAAACCATACTTATTGTGGATAGCAATGTTAAATAAATTAATAGACTAGCTTTTTTTGAGTTTCATAAAAATTTGTATTCGGGAGGAATTTATTATTTGTTGTAGTACAAAAAATTGGGGCTTAGTGGAATTCGCCGATGTAAACCTTATGAACAGTTACTACGAAGATTTTTTAATGGATTAAAAGGTTTATTGTTTCATGAGGGATCGAATTGAATTTTTGAATTTTTTCGGGGGTTAGATTTTATAGATTTGGCTTAATGTCGTGTATTTTTTTTCAATACATTTCTACCAAAAATGATCACAACAAATAATCTATCTCCTAGGGGAAATAATTTAACAATTGCATATAAGAAATAGAACTGGTGATCTTACGCACAGTTACCAAGTGTTTTCCTTAATAGAGATGAACGATTATTGGTTTGTGGAGCGTCTATTTGACTAGCTGATATAGTATCTATAGGGAGTTTATTATCCAAATTACTTGCTGTATATATTCGACAAATACTTACATTACATTTTTGTTTGACATTTAGTACGACAGGTAATTTCAGAATTTTATAATATATTTTTTAGAAAAAGTGTCCAGTATTTTGTATGGCTGAAACTAGAATAGAATTCCTTACCTTAGACAAAAGAATTGAACCATGCCGTTTAAAAATTAAATTGATGGTAACTTGTAGTACAACTGGAAGTACTACTGAAACAGTACACAAATTAAATTTTGAAGGTATTCGTTCATATTTATACCTATTACACTGTTCTTAGCTAGCTGATTGGGGGATATATTCTACATTGGTCGGGTAAAATCTTAACAGTCTTGTAACGTTGGTAAAATTAAATAAATAAATTTGCAAGCTCTATGAAGAAGTATGGCTGTAAACGAACGAAATAAGTAACAACCGTCATTCCTGGTCTATCCATATCTATACGATTTTTCTAGCAACAACTAAAAAACGATACTCTGTCGTGGAAACGTAATTAAGCAACTTTGACACGCAATTATCGAGTTACTATTTCCAGCATGTCCATCGATGAGAAATTGTTAAGTGTATGTTCGAGAGTTGTCTGTTTCATGTCATTACAGCTATTCGCGGTCACGGACAACATTGAACATGCAGCGTTGAGGAATTTATTAGCGATGATCCTAAAACAACATATTGTAAACCTTTGTATCTTTACCGACATGCTCAAATTTTCTCACGAAAAGCGCGTTAGAATGATGGGATATTCAGTTGTCGCGTTTGTGTGTGCTACCCTAGCGACATTTCCGTTCTCTAAGTAATGTAAATGACTTACCTCTTCTGCAATTCGTTCTTTATGTTCTAATTCCAGCAAAGGTTTCTGTGGGAGCGAATAATCGCTCACGCCATTCTGTTGTTACTTCATAAACTGTTGGGTCATTTTGGAGCAAACTACCTTGTAAAGGTGAAAATGCGCCTTTTTTCCGTTGAACATGTAGTTCGGCATTGCGTGAGCCGCTACTGTGATTAATTCTTAGAAATATTCATGTGTAATGTCTCTAAACTTTGTGTAACTTCATTACTCTTGGCTTATCAACACTTTTAAAATATGGCGTTCTTATGTGAATGTGTT
This sequence comes from Limonius californicus, assembly GCA_014611495.1. Taxonomy (NCBI): domain Eukaryota; kingdom Metazoa; phylum Arthropoda; class Insecta; order Coleoptera; family Elateridae; genus Limonius; species Limonius californicus. The sequence goes on from JABXWE010013559.1 coordinate 44,812, forward strand.
CTAGGAATTCCTTTACCTTAGGAATACGTACATGCACATGTATTTTGAATTGATTTCCCCACTGCAATTTTTATATCAACGTAAATACCGCCAAGTTTATATTTTATTTTTAGTTTAACTCTTAGAACTGTGAATGATCAAAACAATTATTTCCAAAAAGTCATTAGCCGTTGCAAATGATGTAAATACATTTAAATAAAACATTTTTCTATAACTGATTAAAAAAAGGGTTTTCTGCATAATTGATTTTTGTTAGGAAATTTTGTAATACTGTTAGCTTCTTGTAAATGACGACTGATAATAATATATAGTTACTTTGCTACATAAGTAAAATGTGGGGCCACTTGACTGCTAGTCTATGGTCTAATATGCCTTGGAAATTCGATCCCGTGTGAGCAACAGCGCTTTACGTCGTGAAGCAATTAATGTTTAAATGTAAGGTTGCACACAAGTGGTCCCACATCTTACATTTGTACCACAAACTACATTCGTGTTTTGCACAGTGATCAGATTTTTTAAATACTGTTAGCTTTCGGAAATGGTTGGCTAATGATAATATGTAGATTTTTCTGTATAAGTAAGATGTGGAATTACTTAACTACTAAGTCTATGGTCTATTATGGTTTGGCAAGTGATCTCTTTTCTGTGTGAAAGTCTTTCGTTCTAAAGTACCTAAGTAAGGTTAAAATATAAGGCTATACATGGAAGTAATCCGGTGACGGTCAGTTGCACTACGCCATCAGAATGTTGTATTATTCCATTGGTCAGTTGCTCCACGACTTAAAGGGTTTGGGATTAAGGAATTAAGACAATTAAAGAGAACACTTCCAAAATATCTACTAAATTTACAAAAAATAGTCTTCTGTTATATTATATTCTTACAAAACATCAAGAATCATATTACAGAAATACTATATTTTTCGGAATGGACGGCATGACCCCTGTAGACTATACATATAAAGATTTTTTTTAAGCAACCAAGTTAGTCCATGCTTATATAATTATATCCCGATGGTTTTCTCTCAATTTAGCTAGTTCTGATATATCCTCGGCAGCTTTTCTCTTGGCGGAGTTGCTTACAATTAGTCTTGCACTGGTTTTTGATTTTTTGTGGTTGTGATTGCCATTCTTCTCAACTATGACGTCTTTCTTTGCAACAAGCGTATGTATTACGGACACACATTTTTATTGGGGCATTTCCAACGAATTTTACCACATTTACGTACTTGGGCTTTGCCAAATTTATAATTATCGACATTCTTTTTTCGATTAAAATCGCGAATACAATCACTATGGCGAACTTTCACTTTTATAGCCAAAATGTATCAAAGCATTCCCTTAAATCTCTACTCGCGCCCTAATCACCTATCCCTTAGATTTATCTTACGTTACTTAAGTCAATTTAGGGTCGTGGCCTAACTGACACTGATATATATTATTTTTGTGTTCATAGTGCCACTGGCCTACGTTCCAGTAGTCCTATGTTTTATTTTTGTAACAGCAAACTACATCTATCTTTCGCATAATTATCAGGAACTCTACTTCTACTACTACTAATTATATGTTGTAACTGCTAATCAACTATTTCAGTTAGATCTACTTTGTTGCAGCTACATTTTCACAAAGTATTTAATGCAACTGCCTTTACAAAAGAAACAAAATAACTAATTTGTGAAATTTGTAAGACTATAATGTGCTGATAACAATATTATGCATTTTTTGTACTACGTATGATGTGGGAGCATTTTACTGTAGCCGTGTGGTCCAATCATTTCTTCGTAAGTCCTTTCTGTAAGGAAGAACGCTTTTCATTGGAAAGCAGCTGAAGATAAACTGTAAGGCTACATTCAAATGGCCTCTCATCTTATTGTTATAGTGGCAAACGATCACTCTATTTCCACAGTATTTCAATAATTCTAAAAGATTGTATAATAAATAAAAATTTAGGTAGTGATAATTTTCATTTCATATTCATGTTACTGCTGTTTGTTACCATTGAGTTCAGTTACCGCTAATAACTCAAAAGAAGTAAACATAAGTGTAAATTAAAGTTTAAATGTTAAGTACTAAAGCACTTTATGTTAAATGGCATGCGGGTATTTTCTATACAACAAGGTTATAATTTATAAATTCGAAAACTTATGTTTCGTCCAGTTTACGTTGGCCTACAGAGCCTTCCGCTTCCCATTTTTTCTTCTACCTTTTGGATTCTCCTAGTTGAATATTTCTTCTTTTGAAACCTTTGCTTCCACGATTTTCTCGACCTCTCTTCTGTTTTACTTTTGATATCTATGGTATTTAATCATAGTATGCATTGACTATATTTTTTACCATTTTTTGAAAATGTTTGTCTCACATTAGCTATTTTCTTTCCACGTCTTCAATAATAACCTCTTCTGCGTTTATTCTTCTTTATATGTTCATGTCTTAGACATCAAATTAAGATATAATCTATCTGATTTTAGTGGAAATGCATCTTAATTGTTCTTCTTTTCTTCGTAGGGTTTTCAAAATTACCCAAAAAAGCCCAAGAAAAATTTCCATTTCCATACTTCGAAAACCCAAAGTCGCCACAACCACAATCCAAATGCAACTAGTTGATTTGTTTTTTAATGCCAATGCTACTTGAACACGTTACGTGCCATCTTCAGTCTACTGGTTATTCGCTATAGCTGTTTTCTCTTCTTCTAAATATCCATTACATTTGATACAATTTCATTCTGATTTTCAGACGTAATTGAGAAGGGACAGTGTAGACAGTTTTTTAAATTAATTTTTATCGTTCTTCTTTTGATTGTTAAATTACACAATAAAGAAATCATTTTCAAGCGTAGCGTTATTTCTCTGTACATGTATTTAATAAGATACTACGTGTTAACTTTCAATATCTACAAACGTTTTTCGTTGTAAATGTTGTTCTTGCAGTGATATCTACTATACCTATTTTATGGCTTTTTTTATATTCGGGAGTATAAACATGACCCATATTCAATCTACAATTTTATGATATACTTTATGTTATTCAATTTACGACGTCCGACGTTAAATTTTCCCTTAATAAATTACAATTTATAGGTGGCGCTTGTATTTACTTAATTGTATATTTGGAAGGAAACTTTCTATTTCGTGGTCTAACGCCCGCGATATTTATATACGTTTTCCCGATTTAAACGTTGCGTTTAGGCTGAAATACCCGACCCGTGTCCACGTTTTATAGTTTTTCTTGATATAGAGGGTATAAAAGTATGTTATCTTTATGGCCTGATAAATCTGTCCCTTAAGAAAGGTAGCCTTGGGTTCAGGTTTTACGCTGCTTATTTAAATGCGAGAAAAAAATAGAAAATGTAGGTGAATAGTTCCACAGAACTGAACCCAAATACCACATCGAGGTAATTTTAGTAAATCATTTCCTTTCAAAGCCAGATAATCATCCAATTCGAAAGGCTTATAATAACCGTTCCCTTGGATTAACGTATGGAAGATGCAGGTACACGGCTAACCACTTTAATTTATACAAAATAAATTTTGCCCATGTTGTCCTAGTCGTTCTACGGTGCTTGTTTCGACACGAGGCTATCATATAGTGATTTGTAGTAGTTAAACACCTGTTCAGGCTCATTAATTTCCTGCTCATTGATGTCAAATTGTTCCTACAAGCTGGAGAAACTGCATTTCTTAAATTCCATGAATGAGTGGGATTTTATAGAGGTCTGATGCATGAATCCACTTTATTATTCGTGGAGTATAAACCGATATTATTTCGTATATTTATTTATAGTTCAATCCAAGCTTGACGATTATTGGAAAACTTGGAAGATATTGGCATTTCAAGTAATCTTTCAAATATGCTGCGAGAATGTTATTAAATCCCTTTATACGGGCAGACGGATTGGAAGTTTCTAGATTTGTACTTGAACATTTTAATAAACTTATCACTTGCAGGAGCTGAACTATCGGGTAGCAAAAGCATTAGGCTTAAAGGGAGCTCCTAGTAAATTAAATATTTGCAACCAAATGCTGAATATATGCATTGTACTAGTCCCAATTTAAACTTTATTATGATAGATGCAATTGCAGGTTGTAAGAAAGTTGGGACATTTTTTGCGAGTCTTGCAGAAATATATTCGATCTTTGGAAATAGTATAAAACGATGGGACTTGTTTGCCAAAGTTATAGGAGAATCCGACATAATGTTGAAACAATTAAATATATCTCGTTGGTCCCAGCGTATATTCTCTTTGACAGCCTGCAAATTGCGCTTTATATATATAATAAGATCCTTAATATACACATTTCTTTCCTAAATTGATAAAAATATATGTAATGAAGCACAAAAAATTAGTAAGAAAATGTAAAAATATGAATTTTTTCATGAAAATGTCGAAAAAATCATAGAACAGATAATACGTAGAAACCTACCAAGAGAAGTATAAAAATACGGTACAATCAACCAACGTTTATGTCATATGTGGACTTAGTTTAGTGAAATTTTTACACTATTTTAAAAACTACCATATTTTAAGAATATAAGAATTGTTAAGAATTTTCATAAAATCAGAACAATACCAAGACTTCAATTTACTACTAATTTATTGTGTCGATATTTTACGTATTGTCTTTTACATTGGCTGCAGTTCTCTTTTCAGCGGTGATGATGACCTTAAGCTCCCGGCGGACAAACAGACGAATATAATGGTTTGTCGAAGTAAAAAGTAACACTTAATTTTTGATTGCAAGGTCGGTTTAGTATTCCTTAACTAGTGTTACATACATACATAAGCTAAGGCTGCGCATGGAGGTTTAGACAAGAACCGAAACATTGTGTAAAAATAACAGAAAATGAGTTTATTAATTAACCAAAAAAACCCGAAGTGAAAAACGCAATAATTTATTTATCAACTCAGAGTTAAAGGTTAAAAAAAGCACTAATAACTCTGATAATTTTTTATATTTTAAAGCTTTTAATGTTTGCTAATTTAAGTTTGCTTACTCTGACTTTAATTGGTTTTTTAAAACTAGCTTTTTACCGAGATTCTATTTATAAATAACTAATTGCTTAATATTTTTCTTCGCAATGCAGTTATATTTGTACAGCTGTAACCAACGAGCAAACAGTAAAAATTGGTTTCTTGTTTGTATCATTTTCATTTTATCAGTGATTTTGTAGCTCAGTGTAGTTGTTCAAGTTTATTTTGTGTTTGTTTGGTGAATTATTTTTTACAGTCACAGCTTCTTGCATATTTGTTAATGGAAGAATCATGGGAATATTTAATATTGACGAGCTAGAGCTGTGTTAAAATAGCAGTAATGTACTTTTTAATATGCTTGCGTGGTTTCGTGTCCCATTTTGGTGTGAATTGTATGTGTATTTTACACGTCTCGTTACAAATAAATATTGTAATGACGTGTTAAGTTTCAAATTTTAATAATTTCTTTTCTAAAGGAACGAATTTAAAATAGTCTGTACCTTGTCATAAATTCACCATTTTCTGATTATTACAAATTTGCCTAGTAACACTAAAAATATTAGACTAGTATTTTTTATTTTTCGCCAATGCGCAGTAGTGTGACACGACATAGAATTTTGCATAAAGCACTGTTTAGAATGTTGTCCAAAGTGTTATTACAACAATCTGGGTCGTACCATACAGCAAAATGTTGCAGATTCATGCTCTAAAATTTACAGAATCGGCGCCTTATCGATACGCAAACGAGCAATTTTTAGTGTTCATCAGTGGTCACAGAGGGCAGAGGTAAATGTTTTTGTTAAATGTAATAACTTGCCGACCCTTAATATAACTTATGAACACCAATAAACGTACTCAAAAACACAAAAGAATAATAGAATACAAGACCCCACAAATCAATAAGATTTGTAATTGTGTAGACAACAGTAAACAATTATTATGATTATTTTGATGGGTTTCTCGTAGATGTACGTCCCCGTCATTTTTATATATTTGCGCATGCTCACAGATTTCTCACAAAATTCTGGTTCTTGTCGAACATATTCTGCAGAATTTTGTACAAAATTTTATTTATACAGTTTGTATGAAGTTCTGAACAGAATTTTCTTAAAAATTCTGTGTCGTGTCATACTAGCCTAAGAATTGGCGATATTTTTAAATCATGAAGGTGACATATTTATGACGAATTTGGATTTAAATCACCGGAGTTGCTCAAGGCAAATGTCTAAGCTAATTAAGGAATTGATGGCTGATGGCTTGAAAGAGCGAGATCTAGGACGCGGTTTTCCAAGCATCTCTATGCACTTAGGCCACATTTGGCCCATTGTAAGGAATTACTCGCCAATACACACACACACACACAAACGTGCGCGCGCGCGCGCTTTATATATTTAAAAATGTTTGTAGTTTTGTCAGATATATAATAAATGCCGATAATAATTATGGAAAATGATAATTTTAAGCTATTTTTAAATATTAATCAAATAGCATTCCAAATTTAAAAGTTACATAGGTTAGCTGCAGAAGGCAATTCGCCTTGTTAAATAAATTATGGGGAAAAACAGCGATTGTGGTTTGGGTTCAACTCCCCAGTATTGCTTGATAGCGTATAAACATCTTATACTGCAACCCGCCACACACGATTCACTAATCCTGTTGGCAATCGCGAGATATTAAAAATCTTTTTGGAAGAATTCGACGTTGAACTGTAGGTCCCCCTGTTTCTATCTTAGCGCTGAGATGAAACACGTGGGTGAGAAGAGACCGATGCCCAACAGAGGAACGAAAGAGAGATTAGCATTAATATTATTTTTTAAATTTATATTAATGATAGTATAAGGTATTTTCGATTATAATAACTACTTTTATGTTTAAATTCTAGCGTAAATTTTTATATATCTTGTCAAATGTGTAGTATTTGAAGCTTCTAAAACTACAGATTAAAGGTCAAATAGTATCTATCTAAATTCTTAGAAATATTAGATGTATTGCAATAAAAAGGATTGATTTACAATTGAATGCTAAAGTATATACATACGTTCTTCGTAGACGGAGTAATCCAAAATGACTATTCTAATGATCGCAGCACAGAAGGAGAAGCGCCAACGGGCGATTGCTCTCACATGTTGTGTCAAAGTGCTGTGCCAAACCTTTGTAATGATCTGAATTGGTTACTGCTGTCACTGTAGCAGATTGCAAATAGAATTATCTTCTTGAGAAAAAAATTGATCCTAACGATTGTAGTAAGAAACAGGCTACCATTATGTAAATTAAAAATAGTTCAAGCAGAAATGAAATAGTTTAAATAGTAGTAGGTATGCAGCCGAAATCGGAAAGAGTAAATTAAGAATGCCGAGTCCGAAAACATACAGAGTTGCAGTTAGAAGAAGTGCCAAAGCATCTATTTTAATAACCTCTTCAAATGTTACCCTTTTCTATAAATAAACACCAGTAAACTAATACTTTTAAATAGCGGTTTAACACCCAGCATAATCGTATGTAGATTTATTTCAAAACAATTATTTTTCGATAGTATTTCTGAAAATGAATTGTGTGCTTACTGACTTACTAAGGCACAAGTTCGAGGTAGAGAATGGTTTTTAAAGAATGAATGTAAAAATCGATTCTAATTAAGCCCGTCGCAGAAGTTGGTTATGCTGCTGATTTTCTTCGTTTAAAATCCGCTTTGTAATTTCATCCTTCAATGCGTCTTCACTTTCATTTTATGTTTCAGATATCATAAACACAACGAAGCTCACAAAGCAAAGAGAATTCGAATAGAAAGCCTTTGTAGGTGTAAGTGTTCATTTTGCTTCCGTATCTTGGGAGCATCTTTGTCCTAAAGTATACACTTTAATGTGGGATTATATAAGATGAAGTCATCACAGAAGTTTATTATGATGAGTTAGATGATAACTCTTTGTTTAATTGTCGTTGGTTGCACGCAGCTGCTTCGTCAGGTTTGTAGAAATTTCAACGAACGAGAAGTTCTCCGCTGATGTAAACAATGCGAAGTGCGGAACAAGCTGAAAGGAAATGTTCCCAACTGTCATCGATTGATCGATTGCAGAACTTTAGTCGTACTTTCGAAGTTCTTCGGTGTAATTCTCCAATTTATAGATTTATCTACAATAACTCAACTTTTTAAAGCCTCTTAGTGTGGTGCGGCTTTGCGAAGAAAATTGAAAACAAGACAAGCAGGTAGAACAACAATTTTACCGTATCAACTGAAAGTTTTCCATTACGAAGTAGTTTTAATCGTGTATTGTCAGAGCTATCAAAATGGGACTCAATCACGGTGGTCTTTGTAAGTTGAAACAAAAACCGCGCGTCTTTGATTAGTTGATTAGTTGACTATTAGTTGGTTGAGAAACGAAACTTTTGATGTCGATTCATATCTTTTCGTGTTTAATCGATATGTCGATGTGTATCGCCATATCGGTAGGTATTTGTCATAGTTATTCAAATAACATATACATACATATATAGATATTATATGTTTTTATGTCATAGCTCACCTTAAATTTTGTTTGAAATTTTTATATACAGTGCACGCCGCTTAATGTGACACATCGCGACTCGGAGTTTTTGATAACAATCACCGATTGGTAATAATAAACAGTGAGACCATTTTCCCGTTGCAACAAAATGTTCTTTTGCTTTTTCGTTACTTCGCATGACATTAGCGAAGTAGAGCTTTAATGCAGATTCCATTTGACCATCTTTTCCATTGCGATTCGTTTAGTATTTAAATTGTCACTTTTCTGTGCAGCGTCTTCTATTTCACATTTTTTTCAATTTCACATAGAACTAGTTGCGAAATGTTTATTTGTGGTGCTGTATTTGTCTTATTTTTAACGACTTATCATCTGTTGTATACTATTAACTTCTTCTTTTAAACTAGATCACGCCTTTTTCTTACTTCAAAGGGTTAGAATAGAACCGAGTTAGTTGCTGCCAACCAGCCTGCAGGCTATTAACTTACGGAGAGAGAGAGAGAGAGATCCATTTTTATTCGAATTTATTGTCCGCGGATGAAAACAATCGTAAGAAAAATTCGATAACACAAACCGAAGTCATGATTACTATAAACGATGTTTTCTCTATGAATGTCGTATGCAGCCGATCTGTTTTCACGAAAGTGATAATAATACCCGAATGGTAAAATTATCCGTGAGTACAGTAACTGGCGTGCACTGTATTAATGATAATAATAATAATATCATGTTTATTAAATAAGAATTTCAAAAATCAAAGATATACATATACATAAATTAGGAATCGTAGATACTTTACTACTGTTTAAGTCAGGAATATTTGTGGTCATATATGGTTAAATGTCAAACAAATTGAAATGTGTACCAAGGACGAGAGAGTAGACCTGTTTTTAATTTTTGTTGTTACACACTTTAATTCATATGACATTTAAGTAGAACCAGCTACCAATGTTTAAGAAGCATTTGTTACTTAAGCAAACATAAGGCGTCCATGATTTCTAATATAAAAATATTGAATACCAATTCAGGTGAACTATGATCTGTAAAATGGGTTGCATAAACACATATATGTAGGCTCATGATCATATGTGAAAAACACTGTAGATATATTCATTTTAATATATGATATTTTTACGTTCTTGAATTACTATTTCGAGTAAACTTTATGGGTTGTATTTTTTTGTTTTATATTTCATACTATGATTTTTCTCTACATAAATTTTATCTTCTTTGCAAAAACTATTCTAAATAATTCTGATAGTGAGAAATGTATTTTTTAGAGAAATGGTTTTTCCAGAGGCCTTTG